>NW_019059748.1:662816-679879 GCF_000696155.1 Zootermopsis nevadensis
ACTGTGTAGGAACCTGAAGACGGAGATACAGTCCCATCTCCGAAACGTCGTTTTACGTTTTATATTTACTAGACGATGGATAATATCCAAGGAAATTTTTATTCGAATGGTTGTTAAACTCGTTCCAGATTACACGACGAAACATCCCAGAAAACATTCATCTTCACATTACAGCGTGTCTGAAATTGTTGGCTGAGATCGATTGTGGTCTTTTGGGTTGTGAGACTGCGAAGTCTTGTGAAGTTTCGTCGGACCACCCACAAGACGGAGGCGATGGGTTCCTCCGTGTCCCTAGTAACCACGTACAAGATTCAATGGTGTCCCTACGCAGACGTGTTTTTCCTACTTATATTTTATTATTGTTTATTTCTTGGTTTGATAACGTAGCAACTGCTAAGGTTGCAATGCCAGAAGGATGGTTATGAATTCTGAACTGGAAACACCCGGCGTTTGCTAAGGTGGATATAGGAAAATCACGAATATGAGTTTAGTTAACCCGCGTATTAGTCGACTTTTAAATTCAGAACCCAAATGCAGAATTAGAAGTACGATTTCCAACTCTGCGGTCATAAACTACACACACGAGCATGCTGGCCTACATTTAACACCAGCATATTTAAAATTGGGTCAGATTATAAACACACGTAAACAGATACGGCAAGGGTCTCACGGCTTTCAACGGAGATTTTTAGCTTCGTGGGTTACGTAGCGTTGAATGTTAAGTGAGAATTGAATAACAAATTGGGTAATTTTGTGGGTGCGTCCGTGGTCTGTCTGTCGTCTGCCTAGACAGGCTGAAGGAAACATGGCGCTGAGTCGAGATCCAAGCACGTGGTCTCCCAAATATGAAGTGGGAGTTGAAATCACTACACCGTTACTTTCGATGGCTTCTGGGGCGTCCTAGTTCAAATCCCGATGCATGATTTTCTGTAAGATTTGAGATTTTCACAGCGGGGAGTATGAAGATTTCTGTCTTCTGGGTTGTTGCGCTGTGTAGTCTGATAGATGTTTACCGACGTTTCAGAGGTCATACTGCCTCCATCATCAGAGTATGAAGATTTCTGTCTTCTGGGTTGTTGCGCTGTGTAGTCTGATAGATGTTTACCGACGTTTCAGAGGTCATACTGCCTCCGTCATCAGAGTATGAAGATTTCTGTCTTCTGGGTTGTTGCGCTGTGTAGTCTGATAGATGTTTACCGACGTTTCAGAGGTCATACTGCCTCCGTCATCAGAGTATGAAGATTTCTGTCTTCTGGGTTGTTGCGCTGTGTAGTCTGATAGATGTTTACCGACGTTTCAGAGGTCATACTGCCTCCGTCATCAGAGTATGAAGATTTCTATCTCCTGGGTTGTTGCGCTGTGTAGTCTGGTCGATGTTAACCAACGTTTCAGAGGTCATACTGCCTCCGTCATCAGGGCGCCCTGATGACGGAGGCAGTATGACCCTTGAAACGTTAATTAACATCAACGAGACTACACAGCGCAACAACCCAGAAGACAGAAATCTTCATTATATTCTGTCCTGACACGGAGAATTTCAGAAGTAAGATAGAATTCTGTGACTCGGTTGTCATGGTCTGTCAATTCAGAGCGTACGATTATCTTAATTGCCTTCTCCCGCTCTCACGTACGAAGAGACAGGATAAAACAACTTTCTGGTTTAAGATAGATTTCTGAGTTTATCGAGAGGAAGTGAATTCGAACACGAGAGTCGGTGAGGACTAATTTTGAACGGGGCGTGTCTACAGAGTGAAACGCAGTCTCGAGACTTACAGTGGAATCCTTTCGCCTCCAAGTTACACAGATGATGGCGTAGATGTCCTCATTTCCTTGATACTGTGTCAGAACGTTGGACGGGTAGAGGTAACCGGACTTGCTTCTCAAGTTCTACAAATGCTTTGCTTGGTAGGAAATTATAGACCGGCATTACTGTGAAGCTTTTAAGCGTGATGACCGCTTTTCTCGTCCCAGAATGCGTACAAGCAGATGTGGCTGCTCCACGCGCGTTTTAATATTATCAAAAGTAGCAACGTTAGATTTTTCACTAGGAATTATTAAGTTTTTCCTTGTCAGTGTTTCCAGATCAATCTAAAAATATAGACTTACTCAAATTTGTAGTAGCCCATGGGCATATGTTCAAAATTCGATGTCACATACTTCATTTTCACTAAAGTATATTTACTATTAATTTAAGCCTGAAACAGGACAATGAAAACATATTTGATTTTCATATTCATTAAATATTTTATTTATTTTTCATTACTGACTTAAATTTTATTTCGGATTTATCTTGTTATCGCTGCCCGCAGATCGTGCGTTGCTATCACTCAGTCACTTTTGGGCCCTTCCCATAAATACTGCCGAAACGGGGTGGTGCATGTCTTTTCGACGTTTCGCTACTATGCCACCCAAAATACTCGAAACCCGTCTAAGCTAATTTGTCTTAATAGTATTTGAGGTGAGTCTAAAGATGTCTGTTCTAGTCTGATGGAAGTTTACCGACGTTTCAGAGGTCATTCCTGTCTCCATCATCAGGGCGATGAGTTTGTCTTAGGCAAAATTAAAATACCTAACCTAACCTAACGTAACGAAACTCCTAAGAGAGACAGCAGTTTCTATTTTTACCTATGACAAGGTAGTTTATACGGATCCGGTAATGACTAACGAAATTTAAGAGAACAACTTAAGTTTTTTTAAAAAAAAATGCAAGATTGGAATTATCGGGTGTCTTCTTTACGGATAAGATTTAGAACTCTTACACGTCTGAGGTCAAAATATTTTGGGCGGTGTGAGACAATACAAGGAAATGATATGATTTCTGTATAAATATTCGTTGTTAGTAATTGCGAAGTTTCCTCTGAAACAACTAGCAATTCTAAGCCCCTATAAGTCTGCATGGTCTCACAACCCAGAATCCAAATTTCCACCGCAGTGGAAATTTCAAATCTCAAAGAAGCTGAACACAGATCACTAGAAGAGAAGCTAAGGTTCATTAACCTGTATGATAAGGAGGACATATTTTATTTTACAAAGAAATTAACATCATTTCAGACTAAAAAAAGAAAAACGCTCGCCACATAATTATCTTTAAGAGACAAAATTATTTACTGTAACGTACTTACTCCTTTCACCAACAGTAAAAGAAAGTACAGACATGAAACTAGTTTTTCCGATATTAATAATTGTTAAATGACTGACCCTGAAGCCTCAGGAAAATCTTGTCTGCATCTCTACTGAGCAAAAGTTGAAATTAATAAAGCCGAATTTTGAAAAGACCTCACGACCAAATTATCTAAAAGTCCTACTTTTCTACAAAATCAACAGTCAAATAGCTTTCATGTGAAACGAGGAGACGCTTATAATTAATTATTACTAACACGCTAGAAGCTTCTACACGACTGATTTAAAACTTGGACTACATCTGAAACCTGTAAAACGTGTGAGAAAAATGCATTCAAAAAGCGCCAAAGGTTATTTAATTGCAAATAAGAGTGCATCTTCTTCATAATTATCAATTGATTTTCTCTATTTCCAAAAGTCTTCATAACTTCTTTTAAGAAAATACAATATTTTCGTAAAACAATATCAGTAAGTAAAACATAAATATTTGTCGAATGCGAAATAATAAGGTAAAAAAAACAAATTTTTATTTATTAATAACAATGCTCTTTAAATTTTTAATGTAGTATATATGTATGGTACCGCGTAACAGAAAGTCCATAGCTCAGGACCGCGTTCATGGGCTCAGTTTAAGTCTAAAATATCCAAAAACGAAAAGAGGGCTCAAAACGAATTTTAAAAATTAAGGTTTCTCACCGAATTATTGTTAGAGTAATTTTTATTACATCAATTTAATTAAAATTAACTTCTATAAATTTATACATTACATTACTATTGCTTAAGGTGATTAAGTTCTCGAAATGACATCCCCGATTACCTCGTGTAACCTCAGAATATACGGTTTGTCTTTTTTTTTGTGTGAGCGGAAAAATCTCTCGTGGGGTTCAACAGTTCAGTCCTAGTACCCGACTTCAGTGCACAGAATAGGTCCTTCACACACCCGAAAACCGGATTTCATGAAGTTTGAGGTTTTCATGAGCTGAAGACGTCAAAATTGTCTTTTGGGCTGTAACGCCGAGGGGACGTTTCGGCACACAACGAAGTCCAAGAGGAACGTGGCACGTCTGTATTAGTCTCTGAAGATGAAAAAGTCACATGACATAATTTAACGTGCATCTGAATTTATGAGAAGCTCCTGATCAATAGTAATTGAACAGAAATGTAATAAAGTTTCAGTGGATCTATCAATAAATAATGTTTTTTCACACTGCCCCATAGTAAAAAAGACAGCCAAACAATTTTTAAGAAAGTCTTAAGCTGTCTTCGCGTATAAAAAATTAAAAAGAAAATCGAACGAAATTAAGTTTACAGGAAGGAAATTAAACTTTAGAGTGATATAATTGTAGCCGATGTTTTCATCGTGGCTAGTATCACGAGTTGTAATGAACTCTTCGCAAGTTTCTAATGAGCGACGTACAGAAATGTTCACTATTTGACAAGAGAGTTTCGACATAACAAAAGCCTAATTAAGTACACCGGGGCAAACCGTGAGTAAATAAAACTTTTCTAAAAATTAAAATAAAAAAGAATAAACTCGAGATATGGAGTTCGCACGACGGCGAAAGTTCAGTTTTACAGGTGGTTACCGACGTTTCGGAGAAATATGCTACCTTTATTTTCCTCCATCTTCTGCCCTGAGGATGGAGGTAGTATTTTTCGGAAACGTTGCTAACCACCTAAAGAATCAGATAAAATGTTCACACATGTAAAAACAACAAATATAATTACAATTTTACGTATTAAATACATTTGTACGATAGTTGTATAGGATACAGGGAAATATAAAAAAAAGTAAAGTAACGATACGGAAATGTCTCGCTGTATTTTGGGCTGTACCGCTGTGTAATCTGGAAGACATCTACCTTCGAACTCAACGCCACAATAACCTTAACTTTTACTTCACAATAAGAAATACTTCCAGAAATAACGCCCTCTTAATTTAATTCTCAATAAAATTTGCCATTGCGGTTTTAAAATATTTTAACATTATCACAAGTTTAGAGGACTTTTATCTGTGTTATCCTTTGGCCATAACTCGGCCAGTCATGCATTATCCAAACGTGACGTGGAAATGTATTTATATAATTTTCTCTGCATATATTTGTAGACCAATCTCTTTACTAGTACTGACAGTCTCTGTGTTATGTTATTTATTTTTCCCCTAATTAATTACAATTCACACTCTCGGACCAACAGATTATGTACCGCCTTACTAACAAGTGGTTGAAGTTCCACGGCGTTCGCCGTGGTATTACATTTTTACCAAATACATTAAATTAATCAGTACAGAAATAAAATTCAATTCTCTTCATTTATAATTCCTCCCGATGCTGTGAATAAATAAATGCTGAATATCAAGATAAATCATTTCGATTGATCGACTTTTATTGGATTTAGATATAACAATTCATCTACAGGGCAAATTGGAATACTATTAAAAAGTATCGTTAATGATGGACTGGATTTAACTGACCTAGCTCGAGATAATTTTCAACAAAAGACGGGAGATTTCTTTTATTAACTGAGCGGTCATCTCGTCACGAACAGATGTCTGTAAAGCCATTAGTGGACTTTTGTAACATTGTATTGTGAATACGCGAAGATGTCAAACAGCTGACAGACTACGTAAGACCTAATTTGTTCTGAAGCATCCAAATGCTTCGAATTATACCTGAAATGTGATTAGCAAACTGCAAATATCCACAAGTAACCCGGCATGGTTTACAAATTTGTGTAACTGTGCCGTAATTTCAAAAGAAATTGAGAGTAATTCACGTAAATCTTAGAAGTTAATCAAAATACCATCAGTTATTGTGACTAATGTTTAGAATGAAGTGCCAGGTTCCAAATGACACAGTTACGTGAGCAGAATTCAACTCATCTGCAAAAGAATGCATGTTCTAGGCGACAGCTTCAGAACTTCTGGGATTATTATGACACAACAGAAATAAAAAGGGGGACAGAATACAACATGAAACCACAAGAAGACCGGAGTTAATCGGAAGACATGGTTTGTATTATCCGAGAACAATATATTTAAGCGACAAATGTGTTGTAACACTACAGTGCATTTCAGCGCCTGGCTTCCGGCTTCGGTGGATGAGAATTGGGTGACAGATTGGATTAAGGGTGACGCGTTCATAACGCTGAGTAGTGCAACTGTCGGACAAAATACTAAGACTAATGACACGTGACCTTCTCATTTAAATACAGCGAATGTGGAAAGTGAAAGCACGAGGAATCCAAATAATTATAGGAGCAAATGGAACTGTATCCAAGTCACTCAGAAAATATTTGGCTAAATCCCAGGCGATCACGACATCAGGGAACTTCATAAGACCGCCATTTTAGGATCTTCATACGTCATTCGAAAGACGCTGTCGTAAAATATATAGTCATTCCTCACAATAAAACTATATAATACATGTAACACGTATTAAAAATAAAATGTATTTCAGAAATACCTCAGAGGCTAGGTTTTTCTCAGGTTATATTATTTAGTGTTCTGTCTGAGGACAAGTCCGTATGAACAGGATCCTTCCATCCTTTTCTCGGACTGGGACCTGTTCATATACGTTCTTGGCAGATGATCCAGAAGTGGTTTGCCATTGCCTTCTTCTGGGTGTGAATGGAGTAATTGTGGGGATGCCACGGAGGAAAACTCCGTGTTGCCTAGACCACGCCCTTGCCCAACACAAGTCATAAATTCGCATTGCCTTCTTCTGTGTGTGAATGGAGTAATTGTTGGGATGCCACGGAGGAAAACTCCGTGTTGCCTAGACCACGGCCTTGCCCAACACAAGTTATAAATTGTGAATAAAAGTGGTGAATAGATGGAATAATAATAATAATAAAGTTATTCTTGTGCCTAATGAAAAAACCATAAATTAGCAGCATATCTACAGATGGCACTCAGGTGAATATTAATAATCTTTAACTAACTCCATGTAGTCCTTGAGAAAGTGACAGTGGCTCAGCTGGTAAAAACAAATTCCTTGAATCTTACGACACCCTAAGTTTTATGATTATTTTAATCGATTCCAATGTTATATTCCGAGTGGTTTATTCTCTGCTGTTTTAACGAGTACATTTTAATATTATCTTTTGTGTCTCACTTCCATTCCCCTGCCGTCTGTCCTCATTTATTCAACCACCTTAACAACATTTGGCGAATGTTACAAATTATGAAGTTTCTCATTGTGCTGTCTTCCCCAGTCTCATTCTGTTTATTATTTTAATTTCAAATATTCTTTCTTCTCAATGCCCTGCTCTCGAACTCTCACAATCTGTGTTCTCCTCTTAGCCTGGCAGAAAAACCAAGTTTCCCACCCACACGTGAGAGAGACATGCACAGGTTATGGGATAATATTAAAACTGGTCTCAGAGGAATACTGTGAGACGACGTGGCCTGGTTTCATCTGACTCGGGACAATGACCTTTGGCGGTTTCCTGTGAACTCCGTAATGAACCTTCGACTCACTTAAAACGTGAATAATTTGACTGACTAGCTTAGCTACCTTCAGCTTCTCAAGAAAGACTCTGCTCTATGGAATAATTGTTGGGGTGGTCACTTCGTGTGCTGTAACAGTGACGGATTCATTTAAGAGGTATTTATAAAATAATTTAACCTGGTCCCAAGGTAATGCTTAAATATGGGTCTCTCATGAGCTGTAATGTAAAGTGTGTTACCAGCCCAGGGTAGATTCCTCGCCGTCAGAGGTATCAACGAATGCGTAGTTCTGTCTTTCAAGCAAAGAATCCAGGATGACAGTAACTTTAGATTCCTTTCAGTTGTTTATTAAGTAATTTCTGTCCGGTGCGCTACGTTATATATGAACTTAAAAATTAAAACTAATATTAAGAATTTTAATATTTTCCGTCAAATCACAATCTTTAATAAGATAATAAAATATAAAATATTTAAAATATCATTTCACGTTCCGCATCGTAAGAGACGTTCCAATTTGTAAATCGATCATTCGATGCGGAACGTGAAATGATATTTTAAATATTTTATATTTTATTATCTTATTAAAGATTGTGATTTGACGGAAAATATTAAAATTCTTAATATTAGTTTTAATTTTTAAGTTCATATATAACGTAGCGCAGAAGCTAATAATCTCAGGTCAGCTAATTGCTACAAACCTGATCTATCTGGTATTAAACATCAGGTTATATTGTATCAAATAACAAAATTATTGTGATGAGTTAGTACTGAAATGGAGGAATGTAAACTGACCTGGTTAAGATAATAAATACCTCACTATTTCCCTGTAATGTGTCTGAGGAAAACTACGAAAGGATTCCGCCATATTAGCCGAATTTAGACAGTGGTTCCCACCCAAACTTTACGAATACGTAACAACACTTTTTAACGCTACACTTAGAGACTTCAAACGAACTACCGTTACGTACTAATCCCACAAGTCTCTCTCTCTCTTACCGCATCGTGACTGTCTTGTTTTGTCTCGCAAAATGTGTTTGAGAATTCTTGTTCGTCATTCTTCGCAGAATATCTACCAATCTTCACATGTACAGTACACCAACAAAATGTTCTTTGTAACATAGACTGTTAATTTCGAACGTAATACTTCAGAAGATCTTTCCACCACTTACAATATCCGATAGAAATAAATTTAACTTAATTTAGTCCACGTTTTCCTGTCGGCATAAAACTATCTGTTCTTATATTTATTTTGTACAGTCTATACACAAACGTTTGAAGTTTATTGGTGTTGTAAAAATTATATAATATTAAAATATTTTATTGTGTAAAATATTATATTAGCGCTCTTAATCGTAAATACGATTTTACATTATATTTTTTTTAGCGCTTTTATTAAAACGACATGTTTCGACGGGTAATACCGTCGTCTTCAGGTTTTTATCAATTTGGTTATGTTCCTCGTTTACTATTTTTAATATATATTTATACGATTATTTATTTATTTCCTATGTCAATTCATACTCATTCCAAGAAAATAATTAAACATTAATTCCACAGATAAATATAACGTCTGACTACAATAAACAACTTACCATGAAAATGGAAAGCTACAAACAGAACTACGGATCATTATAATATATTGCATCAAATATCTAATAGTTTTTAAAATATTTTAAATTGATAAAAACCTGAAGACGACGGTATTACCCGTCGAAACATGTCGTTTTAATAAAAGCGCTAAAAAAATATAATGTAAAATCGTATTTACGATTAAGAGCGCTAATATAATATTTTACACAACAAAATGTTTTAATATTATATAATTTTTACAACACCAATAAACTTCAAACGTTTGTGTACAGACTGTACAAAATAAATATATTTAATCAAACACAAACATGACGCATATAAGATACAAATTGAATATCTGTTCTTATATATTTACAGGTTCTTCTCCTGTCATCCATCACAATCTCACACGCAGAATCCCATTTGGACGACTTAAGCCTAGACGAAGATTTTCCATTGGACGATGAAGACACAACCGGAAGTAGTCTCCACCCTTCAACGGATCTGAATCTTACAAACGATGACGTCAACGAAAGTGACGACAAATTCCCCTCGACTGCAATGAAGAAACAGTCTCTAATATATAGGGCCATGCTAGACGCTCTGAAACGTCCTGAGATGTCTCAACAACTGAGTCACGTGTTGCCTATCCTGAGGAGCATGTCGCCTCCACAACGCCTGACGCTGGCAGCCCTGCTGACGGCACAGGCGGTGTCATCGCCGACGTCAGCTTCACCTACTCTCGACGACGTCCTTGCCATGTTCGGCGTCGGTCCTCAGGACGGCGAGGAGCAACGTAAAAATATGACGTCAGCTTTACTCCTGCCTCTGTCTCTCGACATCGCAAATATGTTCCGGGGCGTCGCGGCGAAGACTCCGGATGTAAGTGGGACACAGTCGTTCTTAAGTCGCTTTACAGTAAATAAAGAATATGAAATGGTCGAAACAGAAAAGTTCTGCTATGAATATAAATAGAAGGGCTGAGAGAAGACATGACTTCTGACAAAATATGAACGAAAGAGTCAAAATCCTCGTAACCGGTTGAAGCCAAGAGTTTAATAAACGATTTTCATGGCAAATAAAGTTCGGCTTTAAAATATACTGTTCGCGCTTTCGAGTTGTTCATTCGCTGTCGCCTGCCTCGGCCCGTAGACACAGGTTATCCTGGCCGAGAGTTTTCGTAGTTTCATTAATCCCTTCAGGCAAACGCCGGGATGGAACCTTAAAATTGGCCACGGTCGCTTTCTTCAACATTACTTAATTATCCTCTCATTCTACATAAGAGTCACTGACAATCACAAATACATTAAATATATTTGAGGTTCTTGGAGAGATTATGACGCCTATGTTAGTATTCTGTGTTGGTTTTAAAGCTGTGTGGTCTTTGCAGAAAGATACTAACGTTTCGCAGGAACATACTACCTCCATCTTCAGAGACGAAGTAATGCTGATGGGGATACTAACAGTTTGGAGATGGTCCGAGGGAACAGAAAAGTCCCTTATACAGAACAAGACAGGGATGATGTGGGGATGTTTCTGACAAATTTACCGCAGTTCCTTCCTTCTCGTAACTCTGTATAACAAACCACAACCTCACTTACGTCCTGAAGATGAAATCAATATGCTACTTCGAAACGTTCGTCCCTACCTAGAAGCCCACATGGTGTTACAACCCAGAAGATCAAAGGAATCATGTTTATCGAGCAACGTCCCTGTGGTAACTTACGTACGTGATAAATATGGCAGCCTTCTCTCCATTCAGTCATCATTTTCGGCTTAAGTGTGATGTAGCATTTGGCTGGAATCGGCGTGAACAGATCATTTTTACTTGAGATATAACATAATTAATTCCAAACGTAATTAAATCTCTTTCACAATGTCCTAGTGTCAACTCAACAAACTTTAGGATGTATGCAGTCTTATTCATTATAATTCTTTTAAAAAATATCTTGTCTCTAGCAATGAAGCCTTAGTAAAATGGGGTTCAAAATAACGTGTGCTCTCTTGAAAGGGAACTGAGTTCTGGTACAATAAATCCGCTTTCTTATATCCGCTGATTACGCCTGATACCAATGCGACTCGAGAGATCCGGAAAGTGAAAGATCTGTTACACGCATTTATCTCAATGGACTGACTGTCTACTTACAACAAATAGAAATTATTATCGTTTACAGACAGCAAATCGTACGTTCCGCTGTCCAAACCACGGGCAAAATGAACGCTTTGTTTCCTGATAAAATCATGGAGTTACTGGACCAGGCATTCCGACAGCTTCAGAGGAAACGTATCTGATCCACGAACAAGAGACTGCCGTTTCAAATCACCTCCGAAAGCCCGATTAATCCGAACCATGATCCAGCCCAGAAACTCTGATGATCGTTAAGCAAGCCTGTTATCAAATGAACTTTTCAAACGGCCCTAGCTTCAATTCCGCCAGCTATCACGTGGGAAAATAAAGATCACGTCAGTGACCCAATGATTTTTATACCACTGAGATAGTTTTTAAACGACCGCGGGCTAGATCCTTGTAGCTGCCACAAGAAACAAAAATAACTTAATAAATAAACATTAAAATATGTCTTCTAACAATCCTGTGTGTTAAACATGAGTGCTGTACATCTTGAAACTCGGGTAGAGACAATTTATCCTGGCTGCCATTTTCGTGGTTATTCTCAGACACTTCAGTCCCTTAAAACAGGCCATGTCCTTTCTAACTCATCATTAATCGAATATTCAGTCGAAGAATTGCATTTAAATATATATATTTATTATAACCCTAACGTCCCAAGTCAACATAAGTGAAATTCACAGAGCAAAATCTCCCTAAATCTACAGCCACGAACAGAGAAGGCAGATAGAGTGCCGAAGATTACGTACTGCTTAAAACGGGTTTAAAAATGACGGGGAGATGGAACATCGCTCTGGTTATCTGTCTTAAAAAAAGGCCGGTTCGCTTTCACCGGGGGTCTACGAAATGTGTGAAGGATCCGCCTCGGAATTTAAACTATGACAGAAAACCACAAGGGAAATCGACGACAAGAACAAAACAGATTACTATCTGGAATGCCTGCCAAAAATACTGGCTTTATAAAACCAAAAATTTCTGTACCATTTACAGGGTTTGTGGCGTAGGAAAAGAGTAAGAATTCTCTTTGTAATTCAAAAACTCTGTCTGAATCTCTAATTTCCAATGACAGATGTAATTTACAGAGCCTTGTAAACAAGGAATCTTTTGGTGGAAAGAATGACAAGCAAAGAGATTTCTATCTTCTGGGTTGTTGCGCCGTGTAGTCTGGCAGATGTCCACCAGAGGTCCCTGCTGCCTCCATTTAACCATTTAAAGTTAGCTGCGTACAATTCCACTTCTACCCCCGTGCTTAAATTGGTAACGATCGCTTCCTTTCAGATCCTTTCTAATTCATTATTCCACAGCCCTCTAAAGCCCAGCGGTAAATGAATGTCCAACCTGCTTCAAGCCAATAACTGTTCATTTTGTATTCATTAGTTACGTAAGAATCTATCTCTAAACAGCGACTATTCCTTTAAACAGCGTTAATCTTTACTGTGATGAAGTGTGTTTACTTTGCGGTACGGACTGAATTCTTAATCGCTATTTAGATGAGATTCTCTTACGTTATCCTTACCAGAAGGACGAGCGGGCATTGACTGGGAACCTTCTAACTATAAGATGCTCTTCTACCCCTCTCCATCAATTTTCTCATTGTTCCTACTCATCTGTTATCCTTCTTATCTCTCTATTTTTCGATTTTAAAGGGTTAAATAATATCATTGATTTTTATAGTATCAATTTTTGAGATTTGAAATTACAAATAAATAAAAATTTATCACAGCTCTGTGACACAGACGTACGTTACCGCCAGGGACTGGTCACTGAATACACTTCATTAACGCGTAATTTACATCTGTGACCTTGAAAATATTTAACAAAATTACAAATGTGCACAAGGAACACTGCGTTTATGTGAATGTGTCATGTCTCTGAATACAAACCTAAAGCCACAAGTTCATGACACTTATACCGTTATTGACTAAACTTCAATCAACGGGATATGGTTTAAACTCGGGTTAACTAACTTTAAAATTCAATAACTCTGAATTATTCTAACGTACAATAAATTATTTACCGTCTATACACAAACTTAAAAATGTTAAAATTACTTAAAATTATAACATTTTTTCATTAGATACTAGATCTTGTTACATTTTATATTGACGACATGTTTCGATGTGTATTACACCATCATCAGGTCTATCAATTTTAAAAGCTGTTTTAAAAACTATTGCACATCTTGCTTTGCGTATATTGATTTGTTTGGTTTTTAGGTCTCTTCCTTTAAATGTTGTGCGTGGATGTTTAAATATCTGTAAAATTAATTTTCAAATCATGATTTTGGAATTGACATAGGAAATATAATAATAATTTACGGTAATAACTCTTTAAATTTGTAAATTATTATATTTCCTATGTCAATTCCAAAATCATGATTTGAAAATTAATTTTACAGATATTTAAACATCCACGCACAACATTTAAAGGAAGAGACCTAAAAACCAAACAAATCAATATACGCAAAGCAAGATGTGCAATAGTTTTTAAAACAGCTTTTAAAATTGATAGACCTGATGATGGTGTAATACACATCGAAACATGTCGTCAATATAAAATGTAACAAGATCTAGTATCTAATGAAAAAATGTTATAATTTTAAGTAATTTTAACATTTTTAAGTTTGTGTATAGACGGTAAATAAATTATTGTATTAATAAACACAAACATGACGCAATTAAGATATAAATTATTCTAACGTAATATATGGGATATTTTATAATTCTCATAATAAACAGCAATCACTTCCATATATTCAAGATTGTTATCTGTAATGGAGATTGTTAGACTTTTCTTTGAAATAAGAAATGAATATTTAAATAACATAGTCGAAACACGTAAAACAGTTTTACCGCCATGAAAACCGTGCCTCATATACGGCTATCGGCATCATTTTTTGAGATTTAGTGAAATTTTGCTGTTAGTTTAAACTCTTCGTAAATTTGTGTTTCAGGCACTGGAACTGAGACACCTCCGAGTGGTCCCGGGGTCACCCCACCGGCGGGTCATGGTCACTCCGTCACATCCGCTCCCAGCCCCTAGGATAAGGCCCGCCTTGCCGTTCAGACCCCCATCAAGTCACATCCGTCGTAACGTCCAAGTACAGACAGGTACAGTGTTCACGTTCAGGACCCTGTGGTCCTATTGACACCACAGAATCTCAGAAATAACATAAGAGTGGAAATATTGACACCAAATTATTATTTTTCAAAAACTTCATTTGACTTATGTGTATTTATTTCTAATATAAATCACGTGGTGGGAAAACTAACATTTTCTCATACTTCGTATTGTTAAGCTCGTAATTTATTTTATTCCTATATAATTAATTACCGCCACGGTGGTCTAGCGGTCCGAACGCTGGCCTTGTAAGCCTGGGGTCCCGGGTTCAATTCCCGGCGGTGCCCGAATTTATAACTTGTGTTGGGCAAGGCCGTGGTCTAGGCAACACGGAGTTTTCCTCCGTGGCATCCCAACAATTACTCCATTCACACACAGAAGAAGGCAATGGCAAACCACTTCTGGATCATCTGCCAAGAACGTATATGAACAGGTCCCAGTCCGAGAAAAGGATGGAAGGATCCTGTTCATATGGACCTGTCGTCAGACAGAACACTACAAATAAAATAAAATAAAAATAATTAATTACAATTTTTCCATCCATTTCTTTCAACATAAAAACAAACGAATGTGTTGTTGCGAAGGTATTAAGGTTGATTCAGAAATCATTTATTGCATTTTCGTGGGCTCCATAGGGGAAAACTATTGTGGCCGAAACATCACTCCACCCCCTGTGTTTTTTTTTTAAAAAATAACTGGCTTCGGAATATCACGATCATTACAAAACTCACGACGAACAAGAAAATAACAGTTTTAATCTTATTTTTAAGATGTAAATTATCTTTAGATGTTCCCAATACGACTAATTCGAAATCTGGTATTCCTAGACTGGGTCGTGATTCAGGATAGGGTAAATAGTTTTGGACTCAAGATCCTTGTTATCGTTTCTTGAAAAAATAAAAAATGTCCTCTTTCAGAAATGGTTCCTCCCCCACCTCCGACGCCTCTGCGTGGGGGCAAGCCACCACGTCGTCCTCCACCCGGAAAACACCCCTCGGCACCTCTGAGGCCTCCGCCAGTGCCTGAGAGGAAACATGGTCCAGGAAGCGAGTTTTCCGGGTCTCCCAACAAGGACAACTGCGACTACTTCACGAACACTCTGTGCCTGGAGGTGACGGACTACCCAAAGTAAGTTCTTAATAGTTTCCGCAAATTCCGACGTTGCGAGCTGAGGAGCTCCTCTGAGTCGAAATAGAAAAAAAGACGTCATTTAAAATCTGTCCTTTGTATGAAATACGCTATTCGTGGCTTATACTTTAATTCATAAATACGAATAATCTTTTTTGTAATGTATTTATTTGCATACGACGTCAGGAACAGTGGCTGAAGACGTACATAGTCTACGGAAGCTCAAAGTCTCGCTATAGGATCATGTCCGCGTTTATTCTATGTCGTGATGTTGTGTTGTACAGGCGGCAGCCTTGCAAGGGGCTGATTTCCCTCCAAAGGGTTCTTCCGGGTATCTAAAAGGATTCCTAGTTTTAGAATTTCTTCTGAATATCAAAGAAACCAGAGGGCATAATCCGTTATAGGAAATATCCACAATGACGATTTTCAAATCCTCGAAAATTTAACCAACATACAGCATCCTTTGTGCGTGGCTTTAAAATTGTAAAGTTATGGAATCGAAGCATTCAAAAGCTGTACAATGTCAAATATAGTGGCGTAAAGTATCTGATTTAATTAAAATAGATGTTAATATGAAATCATTTTAATGTGATTACAAATATTTCAAAGTGCGATTTCCTTTTGAAGCGTTTCCATATTTTAAATAAACAATTCTTACGTGTTTTAATAACATTTCTTAGTTTTTTCTCGAATTTCAGTTTTTATTTTTTTTAGTAATTTTAAAATTTATCCAGATGTCGCCAGAAACAGATTTTAACCCTTCAACTTTTCGATAGGATTAATTTCCAAACTATGGCAAATGTCGGCTCTACGGCGCAATCTGATAATATTCGCTTTAAAAAGCATCTGACTCAAGTCTGAGGCAAACATCTGAGAAATAATTGAGCTAAGTTACAAAATACATATTAAAAGTTCGGAACATCTATAACAGTTCGATAAAAATAAAAAATAAATAAAAAATTAAAACACTTGAGAACTTCGTAGTTTCACTTATTTATTCAACAGCAAACACAAATTAACAAGTAGTGTAAATTTGTTACTGAAATAAATAAAGTGTATTTTATTCTTAAAATTATATTTATTATAGCTGAGAAAGGAGAAAAGCTTTTTCCCAGCAAGAGCGATCTAAGGATACGGATGGGCTTTAAACGTGATTAAAACTTTAAATAACTTATATAAAGAACACAATTTAAAGAATGCCTGGAAACCGAATCATAAAATTACTGTTTTAACATAGGCCTGGAACGAAACGTAGATCCGACCGAATTATGCGAGGAACAATTTTCATCTTTGTAACAGGAACGGATTAAGAGCTGATTCCGAGATGCTGGTAATGACAAAATAATCTTACCTCCAGTGTAGAGTATTTCTGTTAGCGGGTCTTCAAATATCCCCCAGTAACCGAGGGCACTGTCCGATGACAAGTAGTTTCCCCTGTCCCTTACGACGTCCTAGAAAACAAAAGACACTCTATATCAGGGGTGGCCAACCCGCGGCCCGCCTTGAACATTTTTCCGGCCCGCGAGATTCATCACACTTTTACAAAAT
>NW_019059748.1:690324-707104 GCF_000696155.1 Zootermopsis nevadensis
CAATTTTGTACCCCCAAAGTTGTTGGTGTATAATTCAAGTTATACATAGTATATAATCTACATCTAAAATAAATTAAATAAATTACATTACTGATTATTCAGTGTTTATCATAAAATAATACTTTTTTTAAATTTCACGTACCCCCTAAGATGTCTTCGCGTACCCCCGGTTGAAAACCACTGATTTAGACTATACCAGAACAGAATATTACAATGTTGTTTGGTGTTCACGTCTAAGAAGGACATTAATTTTCTATTTATATTTTTTATATTACAGAAGACCCAATGAAGTGTGCACCTTTATTTCTGATAACTTCAGATCTGAGTGCACACAAGTTTACAATTACCACAGACTTTTGACATGGGATGACGCGAAAGGTCTGCACATGGACATATTCAAGGTACGACGCACTTCTATCAAGACAATCACCCTTTGAACCAATGCCAATGGACGTCTAGTGTTACTAACATTAATTTCAAATCTCAATAAGACAGTTATGGGCCACGATACTGAAAACACGTGGGTAATGGAGGTAAAGCTCCACGCATTCTTAATCTCGATACTAGACGGAAGGTAGTTGTCAGCTTTAGTGATTTAGAACCAAGTGATGTTGACAAGGCCTTAAAAGTTTCTATTTATTAAATTACTTTTATGTCAGTTACATACTGTTCATAGTAATTCTTTGTCGTTTATTGCTGTAATTTTTACATTGAGAATATTATTAAAAAGTTGAGTTTATTTTAATAATATCACATGCTAACGAATTGGGAATACTTCGACGAATTTCAAAAATTTGCCGTCTGTTTCCGCTTCAGGTCCCCACCTGCTGTTCGTGCCATGTTCAAGGTTACTCTTTTAACTTCCCGCCTCGAGGAACGGAGTCACAAGAGACCTCTCCACACCCGGAACACTTCCCTGGAGCTGATTTTGCTGTTGAAGATCACGGAATCCAGCAACAAAATCCTAGACCAAACGAAGGATTCAAGGCAGAGTTCGCGGAGGATTCTAATTTAAGACCGCCGTTACTTACAAATTCTGAACAGTTTCACGACGAAAGTTTCAGTCACACTTTTAACCAGGACAAAGGAATAAGAGGCCAGTTCAACACCAAACAAATAACCTCAGGGGGACAGTTTCAAAGTGACACGACCAGCAATAAATTTCTGGTCGAGGGACACAGGGACCAGTTTAATTTCAAAGAAGACAGAACGAGAAATCAGTTCCATTTCCAAAATGACGACACGAGGAACAAGTTCCAGGAAGACAACTCGAGACAACATTTCACACTTCAGCAATCTCCAAAGCGAGAAACTGTGCATTTGCAGAAATCCCCCGAGTACCACGTGACTCCTCCACCTTCGACTTTCCAAATTTCAAATCTGTTCCAGAGACAGGGATTCAGACACCCGACACCCGAGGGCCTCGTTCCTCCAGCAGGTCCACCACTGCCTCTAGCCCACGAGACGGACTTCCAGACGTTCTCAGGGAACAAGATCTTAAGACGGAGTCGGAACCAAACATCGAATGGATTAAGGTAATTTATATTTCTCATACTGCGGGATACTAACGTCGTCAATGCATAAGTCACCTACGATACTAAATTCTGTGGTATATCCTTTTTAAAAAAAGTCAATTTTAAGACCAATAAGGAAACGTGAGGATAACATTATAATGGATGTTGGGATCGGAGTTGAAGTTAAGTGCCGAGACAGAGGATTTTAATATTTTCAGTTTTGAAACCTTACGTTCTCATAACATATTTTAAATTTAGGCTAAGTAGCTACTAATCTGTACCACGATCTTCGGTTTAGAATATTTTAACCTCCTGGCTTTTAAATTTAAAAATTACGATTCAAACTTACGAGGTCTGAAAACAAGATTCTGATGAGAGTATTTGGACCTAACAGTAAGGAAGTGACAGAAGGACGCAGACAATTACATAAAATACATTCTTTCTGCAAGTCGGAAGGAGGATGAGTCGTAAACGCGTGGGAGAAACAAGAAATTTATGTAAAATTTTAGTCAGAGAACTTTAAGGGATACAACTGTTAACGGGGTATTAAATACGAGGTGCGATCGGAAGGTTTCCAGACTGCTAGTATAAAAACCCGTACACTTATCTCAGGTATTAAATTCATCCATCACCCTCGTAGTAGTTCCCCTGGGAGTGAACACAACGATCCCAGCGCCGCTGCCAAGCCTGGAAGCATCCCTGGAAATCTTTCTTTGTCAGCCTGTCAAGCACCATCTGCGATTCTGCCTGAATCTCTTGCCAAAGACTCGCCAAAACGGCTACGGAAACCTATGAAATGCTAAAGCAAGCATTTGGGGAGTCCGCAATGGGTCGTGCACAAACTTTTGTGGGGCATTCACGTTTTAAAAATGGCCGAACCTCTGGCGATTATGACGAGCGTTCTGGACGACCATCTTCGAGCACAACGCCCGAAAATGTTACGAAGATCGACGTCGTACCATCAACGACTTGTGCGACATTGCTGGGATAGGCTATGGGACCTGTCAGCTGATTCTAAAGGAAGAACTCCACAGGCGACGCATCCTGTCTGAGGACCAGAAGCAGAATCGACTTCTCGTTTGTCAGGAGCTCAAAGATCTTGCAAGAACCGACCCCAACTTCCTTTCTAAGCTCCGTGTGACTTCTTCCTCTTCCCAAAGATGAAAATTCAGCTAAAGGGAAGGAGATGTGAGACGATAGAAGAGATTCAGGCAGAATCGCAGATGGTGCTTGACAGGCTGACAAAGAAAGATTTCCAGGGATGCTTCCAGGCTTGGCAGCGGCGCTGGGATCGTTGTGTTCACTCCCAGGGGAACTACTTCGAGGGTGATGGATGAATGTAATACCTGAGATAAGTGTACGGGTTGTTATACGCGCAGTCTGGAAACCTTTCGATCGCACCTCGTACTACACAGCGCAACAAACCAGAAGACAGAAATCTTCATACTCACCGCTGTGAAAACCTATTTAATACCTGAGATAAGTGTACGGGTTTTTATACGCGCAGTCTTGAAACCTTTCGATCGCACCTCGTATGTTGTGAGTGTGTGGGCTGGATTAAACCCACTAAGCATCCAGCAGCTTTGTCGTGAACACGGTAATGAAAATTTGTGGTTAATTAGAGGTAAACAATCTGTTGACAGTCTGAACGGTCATCAGCTTCTGAAGGAGTACTAGTCGGTTCCTTTAGAATCAAAGGAATCGATAAATGACACTTGCACGAGTCGATCGTAACTGAATCTTACTGAATGTACACCTTTCCAGCTTGTCTGCAGTTACAAAAACGAGAATTTTATAAACTTTGAGGCAAATTTCTGTTTCAGGGACGAAGTGGATCTCGACGTGGAAGAGACAGCTGTCAAGGGACATCCGTTTCGTAACGCAGACGTCATCCACATTCCTTCGACAAAGGCAGCGACCACAATCTTCACGACCACCACGACACCAGCTCCTGCAACCGTGCCTTCGAAACCGTCTCCGACGGTATCAGGGGGAGGAAAGAGGGTGAATTACAATTACCACCCTATTATCGACTACTTTAGAACACAACAGGGCAAGAGCTTTGACCACGGAAACACACAAGACTGGACTCCAATCGTTGGTAACAACGAAAAACTCAAGTGAACATCGCGCTGAACATTTACGCAAAGGAATAATCAACACTGAAACTTAAGTTCTTTTAAAAGTGCTTTTTTTTTTTTTTGCGAAATCAGCAACTCGAAGGCTTGGAATTGTCGGTTATATTTCTGCTCGAAGACGATGAAATATGACTGTAATCGACCTGTAGATTGTTTCAAATTTTCTGGTTTGATCAATAACCACGAAGTTCGTAACATACATAATAATATTTAAAGTGTGGTAAAGACAGACGAAGCAGCTGCTGATTCCCACATAACACACATTACTAAAATAAATCACGTGAAATGTGAAGTGGATCTTCTATAGTAATCAATGTTCATAAAATGGACGATGAGTTACTAATAAATTAATAGGATGATTTATGTACATAAGCATAATTAAAAGTGTACACTTCGACCGATACGTGCATTTTATTTATTTAGTGTTTTGTCTGACGACAGGTCCATATGAACAGGATCCTTCCATCCTTTTCTCGGACTGGGACCTGTTCATATACGTTCTTGGCAGATGATCCAGAAGTGGTTTGCCATTGCCTTCTTCTGTGTGTGAATGGAGTAATTGTTGGGATGCCACGGAGGAAAACTCCGTGTTGCCTAGACCACGGCCTTGCCCAACGCAAGTTATAAATTCGGGCAGTGTTCTTCTCAGCTAAATGGAGATATTTGATTACATATTTATGTTTCTTACAGAAATTTTTGAGTTGCGATGTCTCCAGTCTTTAATTCTCAGGTAAAAAGCTCACTTATTTAATTCCCTCTTCATTTAACTGCACTTTTAAAATTTTTCATTTGTCAAGTAATCTGGTAACTAAAATATTCCTCGACGTATATTCGCGTATCTGATGTTTAATATTCCATATTGAGTCCCTTGTCACATTAACATGGCACGTCCTCAGGATATATTGAAAAAAAGACAAGGAGTGGTCTTCCAGTTTGGGGTTTAGGCGTAGGGGGACAACTCCCCACCGTAAGATATCAACATGTTATAACATTTTCCACGTGGCCGCGTACTCTGACGGACGTAAAATGTGCATTCGATTGGGAATTTGAAATGCCAAGAACCTAAATAGGCTAGATTAACAGAAAAGAGTACCAAAAAAATTCGCAAATTGTAAGTTAAGATCGGCCACGGGCGTCACTGAAACAGTAGGCGATTATATTTTCTATTATGTAAATTAGAATGAATACTAATCATTTAAGGACAGAATTTTTCGCACGTAACGGAATGACTAAGTGTACTATTAGCTTCTGAACTCTGTCGGCACAAGAACTTGGTACGCGCTGGACGACCGGATTTCGCTTCCTGAAAGAGACAGATCATTTTCGTCACACAGACTTCAGGTCGACTCTGGCCGACAAAATGACTTCAGGGAAATTTCCCAAGGGGCCAAGCGACTTGGCTATAAAGCTCACTGCTTACTTAAACTTAGGCTGTACGTAAGTTTTCTATACTATTCATGAATTGGTGTTTAATAATCACAAGGACGTTTAAGTTATTTTTGAAGGCGTTAATTCTCATATTTCTGTAGCACCCGAATTTATTTAGTTTATTTTGAGTGTCTGATAAGACATTTGGCTGATCTCGGAGCAAAGAAAGTTTTTATTATTTACGAAACTTGTACATCTCAGACCGGTACGAGTGTTTCTAATCTAACGAATTGCAAATCCTAGCGATTACATTATAACTTCTTCATTTCACGATATTTAGTCTTCATGGCCATGTGTCAGGACGTGAAGTTCCAAGATCGAATGTTATTTACTGTAAATCTTAATTTCTCATTCCAATGGACGAACACAGATCGTGTGTGTTTCAGAATAAACGCAGAGGAGACTATTTTGAACGTAGAAACAGAAATTAGTTGAGGATGGTCAGATAAACCGGATATGTGTCACGTATGGACAGATGAAAATACGTGCAAGGGCAGATAATATTAAAAATGATCTTAAATGAAGTCAGATGTAATGACGTGATTGGATTAAATTTATATATTAAATCTTGTCCGTCTAATCACAATAAATTCTTATTAAATATTAAAATATTACAATAATTAACATTTAAAATATTTAAAATATTAAAGATTAAATTTGTTCAGGGTTGGAGCAGGCTTTTGTGAAAACAGTAACGAACCTTACGGTTTTATAAAAGGCTGTAAACGACTCAGTCTCATTGAATTATTTTCTTAATTTTGGTTTAATATTAGTCACACGTTGGCGCATGGCTTCGTGGCCTGTGTCCTTTTTGCGCGGAGATTTTGCCTTCCTGTCAGTTGTAACATGTTGAAACACCAAGAGTAAAGAAGTATTTTCGAAACATTGTGTATCCTAACCTGGGAATATACTTTTTCAGTTTTATTAAAATATAGGCCTTCTCCTTTAGTACAGTCTAGACGACCTCATTTTCCAACGCAAAATACTAGGTGGCAGGTGGTACAGTCGTACTTGCGGTGAAAGGAGCTGTACCTGGGACCGCTCAATGTCCACTTCCCACCGAGGAAACTGAAACATACAACCGCAGTTCTCTTAGGGGTTGTGGCAGATGACAAATACAAACCTTGTCCAAGACGTGGCACCACAAGAACTACCACACGACCCGCAATGCAGTCGATGAAGTTATGCTACGTCGAATATTGGACGAAAATGCAACGCGTGTGACGTCACCCGTGGAAGCCACGTCAAGAACTCATGTAAAAAAAAAAAATCATTTTTGGACCACTATTATGGGGAAATTTATTCGCATGTGCCCTGAAAAAAGTTTATAAAGCTTTGAAACCGTGCACAAGATACTTACTTACAGATTTAACGACAACGACCTAGAACTTGTAAGATTTGAGGTTTTCACAGCGGTGAGTATGAAGATTTCTGTAAGTAAGTAATCTCGATACTCGTCGTCGTGAGAAACTTAAATCTCACTAAGTTTTAAGTAAATTCAAGGACCGAGCGAAGAAGTCAGGCCAGAGACAAAGCGTTAAGATGTATGAGAGGGAGAGGGAAACATCAGTCAAGTCACGACTGCTCTAACCCCTAGAGATAACCACAGGACGTCAAATTTTGTGTCACTGTGTCTGGATTTCATACCAGGAACAACAAAAGTAATTCAGAAAAAAATAAAATTATACGAAAAGGATTTTATTATACAAGAAAGAAAACTGCTGTTAAAATTTAATTAAACTTAAGAATTCCATTGAAAGTGCAGCTAATATTAAGTTCTAAGGGACAAATTAAATTAACTGACTGCCCAATTGCCTTGCGTTTCAAACACAACGAGGAAATTATTCCACACACGTTAAAGCAAAGGCAACAGCTCTGGACTTTCATGTCTTCACACGCATAAACCACCATTATTAATCGCTTCTCAAAGGTTTAACATTGTTAATAGCAAAGTTCTCCACTGGATACAAGTCTCAAAAATAAAGACAGTACTGGCGTACTTAAAAATGTACTCGTATGTTGGTAGCACTGAAAAACAATGGCAGCCGGCCCTCGCTTCCAATTAATGGATTCGAATATATTTTAAAAATAGGTAGACTCAGGTTTAAAATATGGCTGCAACAATGACAGATTGCGTCAGATATCAACGACCTGTTTCAATTTCTGTGGACAGAACGTGTGAAAATTAGTGACGTAGATGTCGACAATCTACGCTGGCTGAGGAAAGGTTACAAACATTTGAAAAAACAACAACTGAAAGGCCAACTGGCGCTGCTGACAGCGGACAAACAAGTCACTAAAACATGAGTTGGTGTTGTGGCAGATTTGTAAGCGTGTCTGAGAGAACTGATAATCATATCGTAATCGATGGATCTGTAGACTATCTGAGATAAGTCCAACTGAAAAAAAAACTATATTCTGATGCAATCAGAAACTTCTGAACCTTTGACTGCACAGATTGAAAATCACGGAAAGAAGACATGTTTGATTTACTACCAAAATATTTTTATTATTATATCTGTAAATTTTTAATTATGTTCGTATACAGCGAAGTAGGAGTATTTAATTCCTCTGACTACAAAACAATTCGTTCCCATTGTAGACATTTATCCGTGTTCCACATCATTAACCATGGTATTTGCTAGTTGGTCGATTTAAAAGAAAAGCTTGAATTTTATAAGATTTGTAATTTTTTTTACAAACAGTTACATTACATCATTAATACTTTAACGTATTTGCATACCTACACGTATTTTTAATCTTAACCATTGAAAGTAGCTGAAGGGATAGTAAAAGATTAATTTAATGGACATTATTCGGTTCACTAATTCCTTGGCCCACAACAATTTTTACTGCATTGAAATTACATACAAGTCTCACGCATTTAATACAATTATAATATAAAAAAACATATTTATACAAAATCACGCGGTCCTTGTCTTGAGGACAGCCGATGCCAAGATTTCATCAGAGGCTTCGAAAATAGAGCAGTGGTCTAGCTGTCCTTATATAACTGTACGCTCCAGCTTCAGTGATTGTATGTGCTCTTAATTCCTGCAGCCAATCGTACGTCACGGTTTATTTAACATTGCTGTTTCGCATTTCAGAAACCACGGTTCAAAAACTCAGATCGGAGGTTGGTTGAATTAACTGTGATTTTTCGTGATTGACTACAGTCCGTACACAAATATGCTGGATTACCTTGAAATAATCCACGGTCGCTTCGTTAAATATCCCTTCGGATTCACCAGTCACAATCATTCTGTCATTTGGTACTAGGAAAGAAGGATTTGGTCCACATGTAATTCATATCGACTTAAGCCCTTCTTAAGGAGCACAAAATAAACGTAGTCTAAGGCATATTTAAATAAAATAAGATTCAATATGACGAGCCACAATTCTGTCATCTTTAACACGAACACTGATGATTAAGTTAAAGGCGAATAAGAAATTGGTATGGATTATTAGCTTCTTAGCTGGAAAAGGAGCATTTATATACGAGGGCTGCTGGACAAAGGAGATATATACAATCACCTCAGCAGACCACTCTCTGATATCCGGAATGCAGAAACGTTACTTCTTAAGATCTAGCTGTCTACTGCAGATCAGAGGTTAGCTTCGAAATGTTCGATTAATGACAACGAGATTAGAAACTTGATGATATTACTAAACCAAAATATCCTGCAATTCGATGAGTAAAATAATAAAAATTAAAGTTTATGTAACCCTCGGTCAGCCCTCTAATTGGGTAAGTCTTCGGTTGTTTAACGACACTTCAACCACATAAGTTACGTAGCTTAAAATGGTGATTATTTTAAAGTAATATCTCTGCATTTTCCTGGAGAGAATGCGCCAAACTAAAACTCCCCAAATAAGAAGCATCAGAGTCAGTTGACCGCGATGTCCTGGCTGCCATGATCATCCATCCGCTGTAACCACTGACCATAGTTGATACTCAGTACAGATCGTGACAGCTTTGGTCTAAAATCAGATACAGGTTTACTTAAGGCAGTTTGTAGAGTTTATTATAATACTTTGTTAACGAATTCCTATTTATAACTTGGTTTAAAATCTACATACTTCAGAAAGACCAATAAATTCTGACAGCCTCAATCAGCAGACTTACCCAATCTTTTACAGAATTAGTCTGTACAACGAACAAGTATTTGACTGGCTGGTTAATTGGTCTTATGTTGTTAATTGAATCTGAGTTTTTTAGGGCAATATCTACGTGTGGTGTTATAACCGTTGCCATGGCAATGCTTTTAAGGAATTTTGGGCCTTATGGGATAACATTTTTTCAAGACTTTCCGTCATTATTTAAAAGCATTTAATGACTAACAAACATGGCGGCTGCAGAACCCGAAATTTTAACAACGATAATTTCAAAAACCATCAGTGGTAGAGGCCTTGAACCAGTTCCGTCCACACTTCATCATAACCATCTGAATTTCTGGGCTCTGTCTTAATTCTACGTCACACGTACTTCTAGGACCCCACCAAATCTGTATCTGTATTCTCTGTCTCTCACATCCTAGCTACACGCACGTCCAATCGTTACCTCATACATCTCGCTATTATATAAATTACGAAGTTACTCATTTCGTAATAGGCCCTAGCCTACTTCACACATTTGTTCGCCCTGCGTAAGTTCATATATTTCATTGTTTTCAGATATTTTTAATTAATTAGAACGCTGGCCTTGTAATCCTGGGGTCTCGGGTTCGATTCTCGGCGGTGCGCGAATTTATAACTTGTGTTGGGCAAGGCCGTGGTCTAGGCAACACGGAGTTTTCCTCCGTGGCATCCCAACAATTACTCCATTCACACACTGAAGAAGGCAATGGCAAACCACTTCTGGATCATCTGCCAAGAACGTATATGAACAGGTCCCAGTCCGAGAAAAGGATGGAAGGATCCTGTTCATATGGACCTGGCGTCAGACAGAACACTAAATAAATAAAAAAAAACATAGAAGAAGGCAATGGCAAACCACTTTTGGATCATCTGCCAAGAACGTATATGAACAGGTCCCAGTCCGAGAAAAGGATGGAAGGATCCTGTTCATATGGACCTGTCGTCAGACAGAACACTAAATAAATAAATATAATACAAGTAAGAGACACTTGTTTCATTTCCAAACAAGACAAGATTCAAAATTAAATTATATGTCCATTTGGTTTGATTTTCATGGGACATGGAAAAGTTGTCTCATCCGTTAATTCCACAGTACGAAAGTCAATATCAGACCTCCAAGGTCTAATCGGATGTTCTAAACTTGATTTTCTGATTTCAAAGTCTCACAAATGATATTGTTAAATAGTCGACCGAACACTTATTTAGCCTAAAAAGAATTTCTCGAAAAGTACGATGTAAGACGAATCTCTCGACAAAAATAAAATTTCGCTCAGTTATAATAAAAAGTATATCTGTACATCCATCATTTGAAAGATGAAGATTCTGTTCAGTGAAGAATATCATTGGGGTCAGGCCCAAGTTTCGCGGTGGTACATCAACTTCTGCAGGATCCATTTCTTTGTTAAACACTTTCATCTCGCTCTCCCTGTCTCGCACCATTACACATCGTATAAAGAGAAAGGTTTAATTGCAAACTGAAGTCAGTTTGGTACAAGTTTTGTCGAGTGGAACTTCAACTTCAAACAGTGTATCACTACTATTTGGTGGCTTCATTTGTTATAGATTTTCTTAACAGTCAAAATGTGAAATCTAATCCAACACTTTTGTCTCTCAAAATATTCTCTCTTTGGAATTCATTTCGCGTTCCTCTGTGATTGGTTTGGTTATCAGATAATATTTACGACAACTAATATCTGTTTGTATTAAGTGCATTTATTTTTCTTTTTAAAGTTTCAGAAAATCCAGTCACTTGCATTACATTCATGAAAAAATATATTTCATTGTACGATGAAAGCTGGATGTCCTATGGCTTTAATTTATTGACATTCCAGTAATTTAATAAATTTGCTCTCAGATATTATATTACATGGACGCATATATATCGTAGTAATTGGCTGAAAAGTTTCAAATACTTAGTTTAAAGAACATTCTATGTTTTACTCTTAATACCGTCTAGAGAATGTAAATACGTTCAATGGAATTCGGTTTTATAATATTCTATACGCTACGCACCAGTAATATATTGTGAAAGTGATCTCAAATTGGCTATGCAAGGACAGACTATTTGAAAACAGACATTGTCACATTATATTGACTTTAAAATTTAAAAGCGTGAATAATCAAGTGATATTTGTGTGTTATTGACTAACCGATATCAACTTCGTCATGTTGGGGCGTTGGAACGTCATTTGCGTGTTACTACTGACCGTCATCCATTTGACTCTTGTGGTCACTGACGACGTGAGGGAACAAGAACCAGTCATCGAGATAGACGAAGATGAGAAAATACCAGTCAGCGAACACGAATTCCCGAAGGAAAACGTTCCCACGAGACCTGATTACCGCGGAAAAGGACACTGGGCTACTCCAGCTCCGGATTCTGGTATTTCACTAGGATTCGTTCCGGTAAAAATGTATGCACAGGTACGTCGAGATTTTTAGGAAGAATATCACATTTTGTTTATATCTTAATTGCGTCATGTTTGTGTTTTATTGATACAATATTTTATTTTCCGTCTATACACAAACTTAAAATAATGCTGTTTAAAATTACTAAAAATTATAACATTCTCAGTAGATACTGTATCTTGTTACATTTTATATTGACGACATGTTTCGATGTGTATTACATCATCATCAGGTCTATCAATTTTAAAAACTGTTGCACATCTTGCGTTGCGTATATTGATTTGTTTGATTTTAAGTCTCTTCCTTTAAATTTGGAGGTTGTGCTTGGATGTTTTATATCTGTAAAATTAATTTTCAAATCGTGATTTTGGATATTGACATAGGAAATATAATAATGTACTCTTCACCTGATAAAATAAAAATTATAAGGTTCGATTCATATGTAGCGTTCGTAGGACAAAGGAGACTTGTGTAAAGTTCTATTTTCAAAATACTAAGACAACGGAGCATGCAGACTCCGATAGGAAAATAATGCTGAATGCACCAGATTAATGGCCTATTTCAAGCTGCTATCCCGGGATTTGCTTGCAGGAAATGGATAAAATTGCAGTCAGATTATCGGTTTAGAACCAAGATCTGAAAAAAAAGGGAATTTCTGGATTCGGAGCAGATTTGCTAACCACTCGACTTCAACCCCTGTTATTGTAAACAAATTCTAATGCAGGGAATATTCAGTGTGACCACTGTTTTATGAGTAATAGATAATCAAAATGCAATCGAAATTAAGGGATTAATGAAGTATTTCTAGTCTTAGGATTATTTACTACATATTCTGAATATATTCCGTAACAAAATGCTTTTTACATGTGCAATGAATATATATATATATATATATGGATCAAAATGTTACGTAAATACTGAGTTCGGAAAAAAATAGTGTCTCTGTGTGTGTGTGTTTGCAGTAAAATCTACACAGTACACATAAAATCAACAAAACATTACCCGAGAAAAAATCTGAAAATTAATTTCCCATGTTGGTAACCACCTGCAAGTCCACAGGGCTTCGCAAAACTTGTCAATAATCGACATCTTCACAAGGGCAGAATCTCAAATCTCAGTGCTGTATAATACACAACGGGAATGTTCCAGTATAAGAGTACAAATATAATCCGAGTGGAAGGAGAAACCTGACAAGACCAAGAGTCAGATTACGTGAGATGCGAACAGACTTTTGGACGAAGTCCGATAGAATAAGTGACTTAGCATGATTTATATCATTATATAGTTAAAAATATCTGGTGTGCATCTGTTTTGGTTTACAGTCATTCACAAGAAAAATAAATTTAACTGCAAAATAATTTTATTTAAAGCATTCAAAACGACATGTTTCGATTTCATAGTGTCATCATCAGGTGTAAGGTATTCAAAGTCTAATCTGTTATACGCATTACGCTTCATATATACGAAAGAACTTTTTAAGGTGTCGTATTTAAAACATACTTTTCGTAATGTATATTTTTAATACTCACTATTGCCCTGAATTTTTTATATTTATGCGAAGTATCTCAATGTATAGCCATAATATATCTGTTTTGCAACTAAAATTCACGGGTTAATATAATGTATCAACGGAGCCAACTTCTCAAGTTTAAGTAACTTCAAATACACCTGAAGAAATGTGGGTTCTTAAGTTCATATTTTCGGACTAATATTTTCTATGCATTCATTTCAAAATCTGTCCTGCCAATCCCCAGTTCTCTCGTTCAAAACAGGTAAAATTTCAGAATTAGTAGGTCTTTAGTTGTGAATTAAAACAAATTAACAGCAAACAGTTAATTTTATTGTGAATATAAATTTAATTTGTTACATTAAAGTAATTAATATTCTGGTAGCAGGACCTGAAGGATCGACTTCGCTAACACGAAAGCCTTCCTCTTAACACCCGTAGTCCTGAGACGACCAGTGGTCGACTGTCCGCGATCTCTCATCCATCATATTCGTATAGAGGCTGTCTTCTGCATCCGTGACACTGGGTCACGCCGTTCTGACAAGGAACCCACTTAACATTGTCGATGTTGGTCTCCCGGAAAAAAAGATACTGTGTCCAACTTAAAGGCTGACGTGAAGAGAGAAAACGACAGATAGAGCATTAGTTCTTACAAAGCTAGACTGCAAGATCAGTTCACTACCTGATATCTCGTTATTTTCTTTAGCCCTGAAGATGGAACCAGTATGTTTCTCCGAAACGTTGGTACCTACCAACAAGTCCACACAGCGTTACCGATCAGTAACACCAGAATCGAAATGTTTACCGCCGTGAGAATCTAAAATCCCACTTACTAACTTCGATACCGCACTGACTTTAATTAAGTAAATTTGTTTCATGTGTTCCAAAGTCATAAAAGGGGCACGTACTGGGTTAAATTTTGCAGAATCATGAAACGTACTGTGTTAGCATGCTCGTAACTTACAGCATCTTACGACAGGCTGCTTCATCTTGTCGTTTCACAAGTATAAATCTTTCAGGGGAAATCTCGTTCTGTTCTTAATGACATATTACGAGCTACGTTAAGGAAGTTTTGCCAGTTGATGAAATAACCTGCGTTACATTCAGCATATGCATACATGTGTAAGTATATACACAAATGAACATACTCTGTTTGGACCTGAACGTAAAGCAATGGCCTCTGGCCTAACGTGAAAAAGAACTCAATTTTCTTTTAAAATTTTTATTTACGGTATAAAACGCGTTTTATATATTTTTTATCGTCCCAGGAAGTCGTGACTTACTTAGTTTTTTAAACTTGCTCTATGTTTTACTTCAGTCTCAAACCAATAAAGCTCAGAGAATTGTGTGGACGTTCAGATCTTGTAACACTTTCCAAGCTGAGCGCGTTCCTGAGAACACTTTTCGCGTCACACAGTTTTCGACACGTAAAAAAGCGAAATTATTTTGCAAGACGACGACAGGTTTTTCTGGGTTACTAAGCAACAGCTCTGATTTGTTAAACTGATATTTTTAACGAATGTACAGGTTATCTTAAGTATAGCGGTCGTTTAAAGAGAAATTGAAAGGATTTTAAAGTACCTACTCTGTTTAAGTATAATACTTATTTTTACATTTTAATTTAAAACATAATTTATCATTTATGAGAAACCACATAATTTATTAATAAACAAATTTTCTCCAAGGATTAGAGTCATAATCGGAAAAGAGGGTATTCGAATGTTCGCCGATGCCGGCGTACAAGACTGATTATTTTCGTGTTTTTACTCAGCCTCTCCACACAACTATAAAGACAATAAAATTAGACAACAGTTCAACTAACAGATTTCAAGAATTTTATTGTACTCCCATAAATGTATCATCTACAGTGCAAAGGACTACTAAATTGAAACAAACACAAGATGAAGTCGACGTGGCCAATTTTAAATTATTTCAAACCGTTCCTGAAAGACAGGAATACCGTACGAAATTCCAGAAGTTTTGAGAAGTTAATTTAGTGAATAAAATCATGACAGCAGTTACTGTGTTTGCCTATACATTCTTTTGGTAAAATTTATATCGCTGTATCAAATGTCTGTGAACGTAACACGTGGCCTGACTTGGCTCTCTGTTTAACCGCCCGTTCGCAAATGTATGCCGAATAAATTTATTCTGTAATTTTTAACAGTTCCTTGAGATAATTCAGTAACTAGCAAGTCTGATTTCTGTCGCATTCTATTTTTACGATCCTTGCATAAATATATCAAATATAAAACTTCTTGACGATGGTGAAGAGTCAATTGAATAAACATTTACTTGGATATTATCCATCGTCTAGTAATAAAACGTAAAAAACGTAAAACGACGTTTCGGAGATCCTATCAGCCAGCCTAGTTTGGATTTATCTCCTATTTGGATACCTGTCATCTCTCAAGAAATCCAAGGTGGGCATCGAGTTTCAAGTTAATATTCATGTGTATTTATTCCCACCTTTTCCTGAAGACGGAGATAGAGCCCCATCTCCGAAACGTCGTTTTACGTTTTTTACGTTTTATTACTAGACGATGGATAATATCCAAGTAAATTTTTATTCAATTGACTTGCATAAATATTTCGAGCGTTATATACATCAAGGTGTCTTCTTTAAAAGTAAAATTTAGTGACCTGAATTCATAATACTACAGCGTGTAAACGTTTATATAAATTATTTATGTCAATGTATAAACGCAAAATAAATAATACGAGAGAAATAATTAAGTTAAAGATACTGAAACAAACTATAATTTGACAATTACTGACGAGGGCAGACTGTACGCTCTAATACATTAACAGATTTCATTCTTTTCCTCAGTTACTACATTAAAATGTTGAGATTATGAGTTTAGAATAAGATATAACACTCAATAACTGTTCTAATATCATTAGATTTTCTTAAGAAGTAATTAATTATTTGTGTAATGTCCATATTAAATAGGAGACATGATTACGTGACGTCTGAATCTTGATCTTTGGTGCAGGTTCGTCGTAGTCACACCGTCAAACATTTGCCGCGCTCTGACGCCATCGCCTCGGCCAGTAGCGCCGAAGAGATCGCCAATGCTCCACGTCTCCGAGAGGTGGTTTCTACGAAGAAAATAAGCGAAGTGTACTCTGAAGAAGGTTACGAAGACTCGGGCTACGACCACGGAGGATTCGCGAAGGAAGCTGAGAAACAGGAGGGATACGACCACCACGAAGGGAGCAAACACAAACCAAAATCGAAAACACAGAAAGGAAGAGACTCAGACGATTCAGAAACACAGGGGACGCAGACACAAGAAAAGCAGGTAGATTCCAAAGGCGAGCTCTTAAAGGGCGAAGATTCTGTCCGTACTCCGAATACGTGGATGAGACACAAAGTCATGAGAAATGAGAAACGTATGATGTTCGTTGAAAATAAAGGAGAAGACGGTGTACCTATGAAGGTAATGGCGAGCTATTCGCATACAATTCAACATCCTGGAAGGAAACCATACCACAAGAACCAAACCTGGAGCACAGAAGATAAGGTACAAGATTCAGCCACAGCAAATGACACAACTAATGTCTGGAATCCAAATCACCAAGTATTTCCATCAAACGTCGATTCGCAAGCTCTTACAACTGTGACCGGAAAATCGAACAAGAAG
>NW_019059748.1:707118-718108 GCF_000696155.1 Zootermopsis nevadensis
TTTGTAAATCCCACCGGTACTGAGCAGAATGAAGACAAGTCAATGAACAGTTACGCCCAACTTAAAGAAAAATTATACGGTTCCGGTGTAAAGAAATCGTATCCTGTTACTACAGACACCAGTAATAATTTTAAGCGCGGAGATCCACTTTTGGAGGAACGAGTGGGAGTTTCTCAAAATAAAAATGAGTCAGGTGAAGGTAAATTGTCGAATTTGCTAAACGAACAGCAATACGGAGCGTCTTCAGTATCAGTAAGACGCTTAGAACCACAGAATGTAAATCCTAAAGCGGGCTTTGTACCTGACAGCACGAGAAACTATGACGAAAGAGAATTTACAATCCCGTTGGATTCATTATACCAAAGGAAACATCCTAGTATCCCCAAATTACAATCCCGTTGGATTCAGTATACCAAAGGAAACATCCTAGTATCCCTTTGGAAGAAATTCAAAGTGCACAGCCAGAAATAGTTCCAGTTGCAGTAATTCACAGTGATTTAACGAGGCATTTCCAGCACCAGGACACTCCGATAACATCCAACATGAAGGAACATCCCGACGAGCCAAGCGATGGCAGATACGTCCAGAAAACATCCCTTCAAGAAAGAAGGGACGGGTTTCCCGTTGATTCGATTGTCATCGGATCAAACAAGACAAAACATGCAGACAGGTACACGAGCAAATACAAAGAAATTCGAAAATTAGAAAATCCTGATAAGCAATTGAAGTCAGCCACACAAGATCCAAGCGAAAATAGGCCTGCATCGACCTATCAGAAATATGAAGAAATCAAAAGTAGGGCTTTAGAGAAAAAGAATAAAAGTCATGAAAAATTATTGCCTACGCCTGAAGATCCCTTACTATTGTGGGCAAAGTTTATCGAAGCATTAACATTAGCACAGTATTCTAAGAAAGGTAAAACGTTCAAATATCCTCAAAAAGAAATATCGAGCACAACCGCCCGTTCAATATGGTCCATTTCACAGAAGCCAAGCTTTCCGAATCATTCGATTTCAGGAGATGTAGAAGGACAAGACAAGAAAATGGATTTTCAAGGTCGTTTGAGAGAAATCGATTGGAAAGAGGGAGATGCGACTTCGAAAAGTCTGCACAACGGAAGTCAATCAATAACTCTCCCATTCATTGGCGTTTCTAGTGATCCAACCACACCGAAAACAGGAGATGTCGAAGGACAAGACAAGAAAATAGATTTTAACAGTCGTTTGAGAGAAATCGACTGGGCAGAGGGAGACGCGACTTCCAAAAGTCTGCACAACGGAAGTCAATCAATAATTCTCCCATTCATTGACGCTTCTAGTGATCCAACCACACCGAAAACAGGAGATGTCGAAGGACAAGACAAGAAAATAGATTTTCAAGGTCGTTTGAGAGAAATCGACTGGGCAGAGGGAGATCAAATATCGACCAGTCTGCACAACGGAAGTCGATCTATAATTCTCCCATTCATTGGCGTTTCTAGTAATCCAACCACACCGAAAACAGGAGATGTCGAAGGACAAGACAAGAAAATAGATTTTTACACTAGTCTGAGAGAAATCGACTGGACAGAGGGAGATGCGACTTCGAAAAGTCCGCACAAGGGCAGTCAATCAACAATTTTCCCATTTAGGGGCGCTTCTAGCAATCCGACGATACTACAAACAGGAGATATCGAAGTTCTTGACAAGAAAATAGATTTTCACGGTCTTTTGAGAGATATTGATTGGACAGAGGGATATCAAATATCGACCAGTCTGCACAAGGGAAGGGAATCAACAATTCTCCCATTCACGGGCACTCCTAGCAATCCAACTAATCGTCCGAAAGAACTTGTAGAGTTTGTGGCTGTAAAGCCTCTCAGCATTGAAGCCCAGTTTAAAAATGATACATCGCTTACGGATCTCCAACCAGAGGAGAGTGAACAAAAATTCCAAGAATCCACACAGGAAGGCAGATCCAATTCGCAGGATCAACGAGCAATGGCCTCGCAAAGAATGGACAGAGATGACTATGGGACACCACAGTACCTTTCATCTGACGAGGAAGAAATCAGGCTGAAACAGGAGGAGGAACTATTGGAGAAAGATAAAGACAAGGAACTGCACGAAAATGTGAATGAATGGAAGACAGCCTTAAAAGACGCCGAGAAAGGCATAATACGAAAACAAAAAGTTAATACTAAAAAATACCCCTTTTACAAATCTCTCCCTTCAAACACCCTCTCTTTATATTCCCCACTAAGATATGCCATAAATCCCAAAGCAATCCCTTTGAAGACAGAAGGAGGAATGGAGTTTTATGAGTCTAGAGAACATATTAAGTGCCCGGAAGTTACGGGACCACAAGATGTCGTACCGAACAGAACAGCTCCGGGTGAATGGAATAAGAAACCCAAGGCTCGACTACCTCGTCTGCGTGGATTAGGAGACACAATTGATTGCATGCGCACTAAGTATTTCGGTAGTGACCCATTAGACAATCCTTTCTTTCAAGAAAAGACCGTGGGACTCCCTGTGGAAGCGAGCTCTGACAATTTGCAGTCTTTGATAGACGAAGATGCCCTGGGATTTTACTCAGATATCATGAAGCACATTCGACATATTGGAGATATCAACAACATGCCTGCATATTCAATGCCGATAAAACAGAGTAAGGAATTTAAGAACACTGCACGACAAAATATAAAACATTCCTCTCAACCACAAACCGACTTAAGTGAGGGTACAGATTCATATTCTGCGTCTATCGCAGGCCAATATAATTTAAAAGCGGCTTCTTCATCGTCTGTCGGTAGTAATGGCGCTCCAGGAAACAATCCTCCTACAGAGAATGGGGAAAAATTACCTCCTCACAGCGGAAAACATCCCGCAAATGTACATATGTCACCAGATCTTCAGAAATACAGAGATATCGAGACTGATAATTTCAAATACAGCCAGCCACAGTCAAATGGAATATTCTCAATCGTTCCAGGAGTTCCTTATTCGTATCCTCAATCAGAAGGTGTTAATCGTGTTCCTGAACTACCTGGAAACATGTACAAACCGTCACACCAAGAAATAATTCTTGGCATGTTACCACCACCGGCACCAACACCAAGCTATTTGATAATGAACGCTGTTACTCACACCCCTAAAGTTTATCCAACTTCTATTCTATCATTACTAAACGAATCACCTGCAACGCCGAGACCACGCAAACTTCCAGTGAACCTTTACGACTACAGAAATATCAAGGGTTTGAAACCACCATCCGTACAGTCGCGTACAAAAGAAAGTACAAGGAATGTGTATAACGAGGATAATGAAATCACAGCTGCTAGTAATCTAGGCGAAGATGATAGGGGGGAGTTGTCAGAGAGCCCAGAAAATGGACCTATATGGGCGAACGCATACAATGTAGAAGTCGAACCAAACACTGACATAATGGTTGCTCAGGAGTCTTCAAAACCTGAAACTGTAAAAGATTTTCAAGGTAATTCCGTACTTACATCAAAATACACTACTACACCAAACGGGGTACACCACAGAAGGCGTCGGGACGCCGTGCGATATGACAGACGACATTACGATGGACGAACCGATGACGAGGAATCTGTCGTTCAGGATGAAGTACATCGCGGTCAGCATCGTAGACTAAGTACAAAGAAACCTAAAAATATCACTAAACAAAAACGTAAGAGCGGCGAAGTCAAGACGCAATCAGCAAGAGGTCGAAACTCACTGGACAAACCACGAAGACGAATGGATTACGAAGACGATCTCGAATATCAGTACGATGACGAAGACACGACTCATAATCAGAAAGGAAAGAAATTTCGAAAAGGAAATAAAAGAAAAGGAGGTTCAGGTGAGAGTGACGAAGATGTGATGCTGTACACAGACTACGCAGGTCATGAATCAAGAGGACCGACGCCGGACGTGGCTTCTCATCAGGACATCGAAGAAGTTGCCAAAGTGACGCCTAAGAAGAAATTTCAGCCGAAATCACAAGACCGGGCTTCGGGTAGTGACAGTAGGAGGGGAGAACCGAGATACTACGACAAAGACGAAAGGAAAAAGGCAGAGAGTAGAATATCGTCTCGTAATCGTAGTGAAACCAAAAGAGGAGAAGGTGTCGTCAGAGAAAATAAAAATGTTTCGTTGAAAAAGGCGGATACACGCCGATCCGCTAGAAATAAAACTTCAAAGCCGCAAGAAATCAAACTCAAAATTGATAAAAATACAAAAATCTCTTGTAGCGACAGTGAAATGAACGGCGAGTGTGAGGAGAACAAGTCCGAACCAGGACGAATTTCTTCAAAGGAATATTATGATGACGACGAAGGTGGTGGCCATCTCTCTGACACGGAAGAATCTGTTACAGAAGAAGGAGCGGAGAAGCCAAGGAATTCGGAAAAGATGACCTCGAACGGTTTTAAAAATCCTGAACATAAACACAAAGAAACGGACATAACATTAGAAGAAACATCGAGAAACAATTCATCGAATAAATTAAAATCGAAATATTCTGAAAACGTGATGAGCGCAGATCAGATTAACAGAATATTAGGTGGTTTCATGAGTCGACATAATCCGAGTTATAGTTCCAAATATAAGGCGGAGGAGACTACGGTGTCAGCAGACACCACGGATTCCACGACGGCCACCGTTGGTGCAGACTCATCGGGCATTGGCACTCCAAGCAACGGGACTGACTCGGAAGTGAACGTCTCTCGTACAGAGTCAAGAATATCATCGACGTTGAGCGGAGACAAAAGCTTTCAAAAGGCAAGAGTTATTCCAATTATCAAAAATATCATCGACGTTGAGCGGGGACAAAATCTTTCAAAAGGCAAGAGTTATTCCAATTTTGAACGCGAAGGTAATTCCTGAACTTGTCACCAGTACAACAAAATCTCCAGAAATTAACACAAACAGGCGAAGAATTACAATAAGTAGATCAGCAGACAAGAAGCAATCTACATCCAAGTCGTCTAAGACGAACAGAGCGAAACCTTCAAGGTCAAAGCAGGAAAGTAATTCGGATGATGAACACGAAAACCCAGAAGAAATGAAATCTGTGAAGGAAGAGAGATCTCAATATTCGGCGAAGAAAAATATTTCCACTGCATCAAGAGATAAGAGCAACGTCTCCAGAAGACGCAACTCTGTTTCAAGAGGAAATGGAAGGAAAGATAACGCACAGTCAGAACTGATGACGACAACCACGGAAAGAACATCCCCGAGCAGAAAACGGATTCCCGTAAGAATCAGAGGCGCTGAAAGGGACATTCAACCAGCGAACAAAGACATTGCTAGTTCCTCAAATACTTGGCGTGTGAGTAAAAGAGGCAGAGACAATGTTCTTGTAGGCGAACGTCCGTCTTCAAACCCTTCCCAAGAAGGTAACAACAACGCCAGTAATGAAACAACAGCTCTCTCCGTGGACGGCCAGCAATGAAACAACAGCTCTCTCCGTGGACGAGTCAGAAAATTCAACCACAACTGCACCGAGACGTCTTCAGGCTATTGAACATCGTCGTGTGACAAAGGAGGAAATTTTTACAACAACCTATTACCCTGAAGAAGAATTGGAAAGAGAGATGGAGAGACAGTCAGAGTTAGATGCAGCTGATCTTGAATCCGCTGATGAATCACGGGAAAAGGTAATCAGAGATACAAGTGACGAAGATGATGACGAAGACGTGTACGAACCATTCGAATCGTATAATTACGAATCGAGACACGTCAGATATCCTGGAAACAGACTGCAGAACGAAGAATATCCTTACCCTGACGAAGACTGGAATTCTAAACGCGGATACTTCATATACCACGAAGCCGATAACCCATCACAGAATTATAATCACAAAGAGACAAAACGCAGAGATAATAAGTCTGAGTCGTATGTAGCAGAACCACAAGATACAGACGTGGACGGCGGTGGACCGAGCAAACTTAACCGGACTTCGGAAGACTCAGCGAAAATCGTAACAAAAAGTGGAGTTAAAGGTTTCTATATTCAGAGATCGTCTGACACTGCGACAGAGTCATCGAATCCTGACAGAAGGAAAGAATCTGTCAAAGAGAAATCCGGTGCTAAGGTTTTAACGTACGTCGTAGATCAAAAAACAGGAGAAGGATCGTGGATCCCAGGCGTTGATGATACTAAGGACGTTGAAAGAGACGAGGGAGAAACTCTGGAAATAGAGGAACCTAAGAGGGCGAATGTAAGAGGGTCTTCGAAAAGTCGAAACAGCTTGAGAAAACAAAATGGGAAGGAACGAAAAGCTCTGGTGAATAAAGAAGGATATCAGGAAGAGAATCCAGAGGACGTTTTAGTAACAGACATGGGAAACAAGGAATCTGGAGGAGATGACAGAGACAGGAAGGTCAAGACTAACAGAGGAAAATCTCGGAAGGAAAAACGTCCTTCGAATCATGACACCGAGGAGTACGCGGTCGAGGTTAATCCTGACGAAATTCGTGACGACAGTAGTTTAAACCCTACTAATAAGAAAAAATTATCGCAAAATAGGTTGCGTAAACATTCAGGTAAATACCGACAGAAGGACAAAACACGTGGAGAGCAGTTACCAGAGGACACCTCAGGAGACGACGAAGAGAGATCGAAGAATTCTCGTAGAAACTTCAGGAAAAAAGACAGAGAAAATCTGGAATTTGAATCGGACGACGACGACGATGATGAAGAAGCATCAGACACTTATAAATTCGACAGAGCACCAAAGTCAAGGAAATCGGCTCACAGAAGAAATAGACCGGGCCAATACAAGAGCGACGTTAACCAATTTAAAGACACAGACAGGAAAATAAAATCATCCGCCAGTGAAATAATTTATTACGAAGAGGCTTTTCCGGAAGCCACAACACATAATGAGGAGCGGAAGGACGGATACAAAGAGGAAACAGGTGATGGAGAAGGAGACGGGGAGGAATATCACGAAGAAGGCATAGCAAGCGCTCCTCCAGAACGCAAAGGCTACTCTGACGATGAGGGAGGGGACGGTCGTGTCCAGGACTTTGTAAAACATCCTGGGGACAGATTTTATTATTACGTTGACGAACCCGAAGAAATTTGAAGAAAACACGAAATTATCGAAGAGAGAACTAGACATAAACGTGTCTGGTTATTGTAATATCGTGTATGAGAGTGAACTTCAAGTTCCTAGACACATCTACGAACGACGGGTTTGCGAAAACAAGTCTGCGCTGTGTGATTTAAGTAAAACGAGACGATTTCAATTATCTCAGTGCCCCTGAATTAAGAAAATCATATTTACGGTACAAATTTTTTTTTTTTTTTTTGAAAATTAGATCATGAGGTATTGTGATTTTGAAATTTTAATAAAAATTGTGTAGCCAAACAAATGAAAAAAAAAACGAAACACACAGAAGCCTTAAAGCAATCCTCAACATAAAGCCAATTTAACATTACAGTTTTACATAACAATTCATAGTTTTATATTAGTTTATCTACCGTCGCGTATGCAGTGGTTTTATATGTAATAGTTAAAAGAATCTTTTAACTTCTTTTTAGGAAGATGTAAATATATACATTAACAAATAATTTAAATGAATTGTTAATTTTCTCACCGATTTCTCCCTTTCATTGTGGAAGAATCATATTTTTATTAAGAATAATATGAGAAACTCACGGCGGTGTTTCAGAAGATGACAGTCTTCTGGGTCGTAACGCCGTGCAGTCTGGTAGAAGTTTACCCTCACGTTTCGGAGGTCTTTGCTGCTTCCATCATCAGGGCTTACAGCCCAGAAGACAGCCAGCTTCCATATTTTTATTGTCATGTTAATTTGTTTATGCCTTGAGAAGAAACTTAGTGTAGACGCCTTGGACCTCTCTGCCCGTATAGAGGGGCGTCTTCTCACGGTAAGAGTTGCAGTTATTAAAATGCATCTACTGTGTTGCTTACTGAAATGTCTGAGCTCAATAAGAGACAATCTCTAAAATATCGGTTTTAATTCTAACAACAGAAAAAAGTTAGAATTCCTTCTAACTGTTTAAGGTATAAGATTTCTAAATAAGAAATCTTACTTGCAGAAAGAATAATCACCATTGTTTGTAGCCATGCGGAAGTATGTTGGAAAATAACCGTGTCTCACTGACATTGTTTATTTCATGAAATTGCAATTTTTTTGTTTCAAATGACCTAAAATAAAATTCAGGTGGTTATATAGCATTTTAGTACGCATAAGAAATTTCAGAAATTTTTAATTACAACTTCCTGATGGCAGGTTATGTGACAACGTCTTACCAAATACAGATTCTGTTTATCAGTTGTCGACCGTGAGAGTATATCAATCTGATAATCATTCACTAAGCTTTTTTTAAAGCTGTTTTGAACAATTACTTTGAGTTTTTTTAAACATGCCCACAAGAGGTACCTAAGCTCGTCTAAATATTACGTATTTAATAATTCAGTCCGTACCGCAAAGAAAACACCACACTTCACCATTACAAAGATCAAGTGGTTAATGCTGTTTACAGTGAGAATCATACAAAATCCACAAATAAAAAATGGAGAATTACTTATCGTTAAAGAAGGTCAGATATATGTGGTTAGGATTGGGTTTTATAAAGTTTAAAGGAATTTGTAGATGAATTATAACTACAGTTAGAATTAAATTATTTGATTATTCCGTCAAATCACAATATATTTAAAATAAGATAATTAAAATAATTAAAATATCATTCTGTGTTCCATATCGAATAATCGATTTTACAATTGGAACAGTTTACAACATGTTTCGGTTTTATTAAACCATCATCAGGTGTAAAATTATATTAAATTTAAAACTCAATTACAATTTTTTTTACAATTTTTCGTAGTGTAGTTTTTTGGAGGTCGTGTCCAGATATTTTCATTATGGAACACAGAATGATATTTTAATTATTTTAATTATCTTATTTTAAATACATTGTGATTTGACGGAATAACCAAATAATTTAATTTTAATTTAATAAATCACAATTTGACGCAACTACACTATCTTATGTATAACTACAGTGTTAAAATGTATGTAAATCGATATATGCGTACGTGTGTATACAATATACACGGCACTATAGCCGTTGTGCGGTGCATATAACAAACTCTGTGTAAAAAAAGTCCTTATCAGACATCTGATCCATGCCATTAATCTGAGAAATTCACTCAGGACAGTTAACAAATTTCTCATAAAACAAAACAAAATATTATTTTATATTTTACTCGTAATACGATATTTTTAGATAGGAGGCTGTAAGATGAAATATAGTTGAGCATATAAATTTATGCACACAAAACCACACGATTTCTTTAATTGCAAATTTTCAAAATCATCATTAAAATTAGCTTTGACCAGCAAGGAACACCGTAAACCTTGTAGACAGAATTGTGATTACGCCGATCAAACGAAGGATAAATGTTAGTCCCGCTAACAAACACAATTTCCATAACTTGAAATAGGTTACAAAATGCGAATATATTTTTGACATCTGCATTATAAAATTTTCAATCGATTAAACAAGTTAACAGTAAAAAATTTATATACATTTTTATAGTTCTAAACAGCGTTGTATATGATTTATTAAGTTTTCTTATTTTATAGTGTAATGTAGAGTTAATTAATGATAACCATTGTCAAATACGTGGTAGATTTTAATTTCTTTACACATAAACTCTGAGACTTTATGAATAATAAAGCTCGTTAAGATTTAAAATTATCCAAGAGGTGAAGATGATGTTCTGAGTTATGATTAGCGAGTCACAACCCAATAGGACAACGTTGTACACCACGTCTTACAATGCAGACAAGAAGTTAAAAGTTTATAAGGTTTTAATTGACAGATAAGAACACTTTCTAGCGGTTAGAACGCTGGCCTTGTAATCCTGGGGTCTCGGGTTCGATTCCCGGCGGTGCCCGAATTTATAACTTATGTTGGGCAAGGCCGTGGTCTAGGCAACACGGAGTTTTCCTCCGTGGCATCCCAACAATTACTCCATTCACACACAGAAGAAGGCAATGGCAAACAACTTCTGGATCATCTGCCAAGAACGTATATGAACAGGTCCCAGTCCGAGAAAAGGACGGAAGGATCCTGTTCATATGGACCTGTCGTCAGACAGAACACTAAATAATAAAATAACACAGGATTTATATTACACAAAGATTTGAGTTAACATTTCTTGCATTTTTTAAAATGTATAAAATTAATTAAATTCAAAATTACAGACGGTGACGAGACAGGCCTACATGTTCTTGTTATGGACATATATTTTTGAAAGACGAATTGTTCTTATAAATAGGACAAAATTTTATTCGAAAGACGATAATTCAAATGGACACAGAAAAATCTGAATGTTTCTTGGAGATTTGTCTTTGTGAGACTTTGCACAAAAACACGTTCCATTCGACAGTCGGGTACAAGAACTCCTGGCCATTTCAAATATGCACTTTTATTCGGAAATCTTAAGCGGATTTCGGTACAAAGAATCATTCTTTCTTGTAATTACAACTGGATTCTGAATGCTTTCGAATAAGTTTCTCTTTTAACTAAAAAGAGACTGACAAGCAAAGCTAAAGAAATAGACTTGTACTTCATGTAACCAATAGAAAGTATACAATGCTATAGTTAAATCTATCAACTCGGACCTATTATACAAGAATATAATAATAATTACATTAAAGTAAGCCAACACAAATTAATGTAAGAGTGTTTAAATTATTTCCCTGTGACTTTTATTATGCATTGGAATTCATCATTAGCTCTTAACTTCGCTAAGTTGCTGCTTGCAGATTTAGCTGAACAGTCATCAAATCATTAAGCTAGTGCCAAAATGTGTTAATGTCAAAAGAACGTATATCAAATCTAAAACTTCTTGACAATGGTGAAGAGTCATTAGAATAAAAATTTCCTTGGATATTATCCATCGTCTAGTAAAATATAAAATATAAAACGTAAAACGACGTTTCGGAGATGGGACTCTATC
>NW_019059750.1:19837-31378 GCF_000696155.1 Zootermopsis nevadensis
GCAGTATTTTGGCTTCCGGAGATGAGCAGGGTCGAAATTTGAAAATTATCCAGCTTTTCGACAAACACTGAGCACCCCGCTCTTACCCTCTACCAAACCCAACCTTCCCTTCCAAAGACGCCGAACCACTAAATTTTCGCCCTGAAGATGGCAACTACAACGCCTGTCGAAACACTGGATAATTTTCAACGTTCGACCCTGCTCATACCCGAAAACCGAAATCGTACTTTGAACTCCGGCTTGCGGAAACACAAGGACAACGAAGACTTGTTGTTCTGTCAGAATACCATCTCGTCAGCTTCACGCGTTGCAGCAGCCATTGGCTTCACAGAACGGTAGACGGGGAAACAATTTAATGTCTCCACCTCCAGGGTAATCCTGTCAAATGACGTTTACAGAAAAAAAACAACAGCAATACGGCACTTTTCTATACAACATAAACACAACTCTCAAGTTCCCTCCGTTACAGGGGGCTCGTTCAATATCACCATAAATTTTACCGCCTTCTAGCGGTTAGGACGCTGGCCTTGTAATCCTGGGGTCCCGGGTTCGATTCCCGGCGGTGCCCGAATTTATAACTTGTGTTGGGCAAGGCCGTGGTCTAGGCAACACGGAGTTTTCCTCCGTGGCATCCCAACAATTACTCCATTCACACACAGAAGAAGGCAAGGGCAAACCACTTCTGGATCATCTGCCAAGAACGTATATGAACAGGACCCAGTCCGAGAAAAGGATGGAAGGATCCTGTTCGTAATGTCGCCAACCTCCTGTAAAGGAGACGGCGTAATAGAGAAGAAGAAACAGAGTTACTATAGTGATGAAAACATTTCCTTCGTACAGATGCATACTAGAAATTTTAGCGGCATATCCACGTTTATTACAACTTTCAACACACACTGCGTAGGTTCCTATAAGCTCTATATTATTTATCCCTCGTAGCTGAAACTTTTATGCAGTATTCGTTTCGGAAGTTCTGCTGACGCCATGTTTTTTTTTTTTTTCCATTTAAAATCCTTCTACATCGCAGATTCATTCCACATAAATGTAATAATAAAAAGAACACAATTTCTTCGAACAAAAACCAGGCTGGAGATGTTTACTAATCCCAGCTCATGCCAAAAAAAGTTATTTCTTTAATTGCTACAAAATGGCGACTTATTCGCGTCCGAACATTTATATCTGTTTTATATTATGCGTTTGTTCACATACTTTCACGCGTTTGAGGCATCTAATACAATCCGATTCAACGAGGCGTCTCGTTTAATTCGCCAAAAGCCACGAATAGCAATATCGGTCAGCCATTTTACAATAATTGTACGTTTTAAACTCCAATCCTCTTTTAAATACACTAAATCCATGATTCATGCTGCCTGAGTAAAATCGTTACAGTTGCATCGGTTATAATAACAACTGAATGAGACGAAATAAAATGCAGGTTGCACCAGAAACTATTAGATACGTCAACATTGGCACTTAGTGAATTGGAGAAAATACAGTGTTGGTGTATATAAATGACCACCGTCAGCTTCGTGGTATAGTTGACAGCGACGACCAACAGACTGCTGCAAAGACAATTAAATTTCCTTCAGAAGCTCTTGAACAACTGTTGGCTTTGTGCTGAGACTTCAGAATAAAAAGTCAGGCGATCGTGGGGGATACTCAACAAATCCTCAAGACCTGGCCTAAAATCACGATGGCAATGCGAGGGTGCCCCATCTTGTTGAAATCACATGTCCTAATCTCCATATAGCTGATGAACCAGGTTAATATTTTGTAATAAAACGTGTATACAACTTTTTGGGACACACTGTAAATGGACGACATAAATACAATGAATATGACGGAGAAATGCAAAGAGCAGCGAATAATTACTTTTCTCTGCATTATTTATTATCATCTTAATGTTTTATTTATTATTGATTTTGCGATGTATTTGTGCCTACAAGCAAAATAAGAGAAGTTTACATTTTCAGCGTCACAGTGCACTAAGACTGAAATAGTCCTTCAGCTAGGTGCATCATTTTTGCAAATTACATATGCAGATTTTTTTTTTTTTTTTTTTTTTTAAATTTTTCGCTACACTTGATATCATGCTTTGGCGACGAAGACAGTCTCCAAAATACTGGACTTCTACTCAGAACTAAAGCACGTGATCACAAAAGATTTTATTACGAGGCGCGTCCTCAAAGTAAGTTTTCCTGGTTCCGTTTACAGAAACAAAACACAATTTCATGTAAATATTTATTGCAACAGATACAGCAAGTGTCCAGCTATTTTTCAACATATTCGCCACCGGAATTGAGACATTTGTCATACCGTGGGACCAACTTTTGAATACCTGTGTCGTAGAAGTCTGCCGCCTGGGATTGGAACCACTGTGTGACAACCATCTCCGCCTCTCTTTCATTCTCAAAACGCTGACGCTGACGCTGACCGGACAGGAATTTCTTGAGGTGTAGGAAAAGATGGAAATCACTGGGAGCGAGGTCCGGGCTGTAGGGTGAATGATTAAACACCTCCCAGCTGAACTCCTGCAGGAGACTTGCTGTCTGTCGAGCCGTGTGCGGCCTAGCGTTATCACTGACCGCACTTCACAGTCGGCGGGGGCTGGAATAAGAACCTCCATCTTCAACAGCTGCAACGATGCTACTGTGAGAACGCGGGAAGTGCCGTTAGTGCATGTGCCATGCTACGTCATTGCTCTATCACGTACGCACAGTCGCTTCGCGCAATATAAGGTTTGCTAGCTGTGGGACGAGTGGGAAACTTACTTTGTGGACGCGCCTCGTAATTAATCTTATTCCAGCATCAGCATTACCATCATTGCATTTTATATATTTATGGAGCAAAGTACTTCTTAAAAACATTATAATTGCTCAACTACAACTGTTTACGAATCTTAAAACATTTATTACCTTGTCCACAAGAGCTCGCCACTAGACTCTATCCACATTCCCTCAAAGTATTTATTTAATATCGATTTTAATATTATACTTCCATCTATGTCTAATTTTTCCAAATGATCACTTTCCTTCGAGATTCCCACCTAAAATTTTCTCGTCTCCCGATGTCCTGTACACCCAGCGTTCTTTCTGATAATTACGCAGTTAGAAACTCTTTTGAGGTGTAATTCAGTCGTATGACCTACCGCGCAACTGGGCTTGCGCAGTGGTAAAGCGGCTGGCCTGCATTCAGGAGCTACCCGATTCAAATTACAGCCGTTGATATGCAAATTCCAGAATCACCAATAATAGTCCTACTTGAAGTTACTTCCACCAGTTGATACAGCGTCTGGAGGGTACGAGCTGCTCTGACCACGTGACATAGTTTCCACTTTCTTGAGGTTCCGTTCATCCCCGCCAGACGGAGGGATTGGAATTTATTGGTTAATCCTTTAATACGTTTCTTGTGTAGAAATGTCGTAAGTTGTTATTCCTTGCACGTTCCAAGGAGCTGTCTGATAAAACTCGCCTTCTTCATGCAAGAAAGAACAATGAAATGGATTCGAATACACGATCCACCTGTTTGAGCGATCTTGGAGCGATAAGAAACAGCATTCGATCTTCATTTTAATTACAAAACAGAAAGTTATAAGTCTGTCAACTAATTTATTGCAGCTCGTCCAATCAAGTAAGGATGTTAAGCTTCGACAAGACATTCTGTCAACTACTTTATTGTAGCTCGTCCAATCGAGTAAGGATGTTAAGCTTCGACAAGACAAGCCCAGCCACGTCTCCACTTCTCGACTTTGTGACAAAGAAGACTTTGGTTACCGCTCAAACGTTACAAAAAGTAAAATCACGTTTAAGATCGGAGAAACGTGCGAGTGAGATGCTCGCTTGATCCATTAGAATCCTCTTACGCTCAAGAACTAGTTGGGCCAGACAAGGTTTCCGGAGCTCAGGGGTATCAAGTCTCGTACCGGCGCGTATTTGGATGTTCCGAGAACCTGGCATTCCTCCCAGAGACTGATCTTAAGTCTTCGTTTCGTTCTTCAGACTGACAAAACAAAGACTTTCCTCCACGCTCCTCGCTACGCAAGTAATTAAGCCACTAATGTGAGACCACTTTCGCAAGGATTAATTCAATCTATTCTTGCACTAATTGTGCAATCATGGTGTTGGAACCAAGGGATGTCCAGGACTGGTGGCCAAGGCAGGGGAGTGGTGGCCTGTAGATCAAAGCCCCTCACAAAATGTGACAGATGATACACACATAAAAAAGTTTAATAGAATGTCTGAAAGAGGGAAATTAGGAGACCTAGACGTAGATGGGGGGAACAAACAAAAATGGATCTTAAAAGAACAGGGTGTGGAAGTCAATATTAAATTTATGTAACTCAAGAATATGGTCTAGTGGTAACATGCTGTGTATTCTGTAAGGAACCACCAGGTCCCATAAAAATCGAGGGACTCCTTGATCAAATGAGCGACTATCAACTTCACGAGAAGGATTCCTCAGCATTGATTCAGTTACATGTCGACAGACTTTAGTAATAAAAGGGATATTTGCATATTGAATCCGTCTGTATGTGATCATTACCAGTAGTGCCTGTTTATAATGATATTTTTTCAAACAGTTGACTAAAATCTCAAAGGACGTACTTAGATACATGTTAGTTTCGTCTGAAACCGTAATTCCGCACATAATACAATTATTCTTTGACAAAATTTCAATACATTTTTTTTTTCGAATTTGTAGCTAACATGTATGCAAAAAAAAGCCCTTTTTCTACTAAATGCGGGAAATTTGACTAGAAAAATGGCAGTCATAAAGTCGAATTCTTCTTCGTATGCAAGACATTATGGCACGTATGACGTATTACGTGATTTGAAATAATGACATCATTTAAATTAGAAAATAAAATTTTATTCGCCAATAAAACACGTCGTGGGATTACTGCTTCGGTTCCAACCTCAATGTACACACACCTAATCAGCCCTTCTTCGAACGGTTTCAAACTCCCTTTGCAAAAAAAAAAACCCAGCAAATCTCCAAGTGACACTCCCGCTTTCAGCAGTCGCGTCGAATGCTAAAATATTGCACTTGCCATATTTCTGCCTTGAAGATGGCAACTGCGATTAAAGTCGAAACGCATCACAGCTGGATCCCATCTTTAGTGCTGTTTTATTACGCCTTTCACCTTGATAGTCACTAACGGTAGCTAGTCGTGAGGAAGAGAAGTCCATACGAGAATGCAGAAGTTGATTTTGAGGGACACTTGCAACCCCCAACTTCCTACAGCTAAAATTTGTTTGCATTCTCATATTTACTATTACACAAAAATAAGGTTTAAGAGACCGCCATTCTGTTAATTGGATGGCGTCCAGTCTGAGCTCAAGATAGTTGTCACGCAAAAGTTTTCTAATTTAAGGATAAAAGAATCCTTCTTTGAGTTGCGTTCCCTTAATTTTGGAAACTCCTGCTTTATACAGTCAATAACGTGTCTGTCCAAACTCTTCAGAGAAATTTTTTCATTAGGCAACGGAGAAATGGCGTAGACTCTGTACTTGGCAATGTTGGAACAAACTCACAGCCCTTAATTACCACAGATGTCCCTTCATTCAATTTTTGTCAGTGTGTGTTGCATTCTGCCACACAACCACACGTACTGAAGGTCCTCTGTATCCGACACGTTAACAAAATGCGGTTAAACACTAAAGTGTTCATACCTAGAGCTTCCTCCAGTCTACTTATGTGCACGTAATCAGAAATAGCCACGGTGGTCTAGCGGTTAGAACGCTGGCCTTGTAATCCTGGAGTCTCGGGTTCGATTCCCGGCGGTGCCCGAATTTATAACTTGTGTTGGGCAAGGCCGTGGTCTAGGCAACACGGAGTTTTCCTCAGTGGCATCCCAACAATTACTCCATTCACACACAGAAGAAGGCAATGGCAAACCACTTCTGGATCATCTGCCAAGAACGTATATGAACAGGTCCCAGTCCGAGAAAAGGATGGAAGGATCCTGTTCATATGGACCTGTCGTCAGACAGAACACTAAATAAATAAATAACACACCAAACCCGACATTTCTGATTTATCTCTCCTAATACGGAAATCTACGTAGATGAGAGGATAATCTCAGGCGGGATCTATGGGAGATAGGAGTTGAAGGAGACTGGATTTTGTTGGCCCAGGACAGGGTCCGGTGGAGGGCTTTGGTTAATTCGGTGATGAACCTTCGGGTTCCGTAAGCCATCTGGTTGGTTGGGTCCACTATTTGGGAAGCCTGAGGGGAAGAGACCGCTGGGGAGACCTAGACGTAGATGGGAGGATAATCTCAGGCGGGATCTATGGGAGATAGGAGTTGAAGGAAACTGGATTTTGTTGGCCCAGGACAGGGTCCGGTGGAGGGCTTTGGTTAATTCGGTGATGAACCTTCGGGTTCGGTAAGCCATCTAGTTAGTTAGTTAATACGGAAATCCTCGAAACGTAGTCAGGCATCAAATCCATTGCCGCAACTTTGATTCCAAAAGTTCTGCGAGTTGCTTAGACTGAGTTCGATCACGTACGAGACCATTAAGCTCACTCTGCTAAACCAGGTGATGTTCTTGGAAACTGTATGGATTTAGCGCGGATCAGAGCATGTTGACAGGCTTCTCGTTGCAACAGAAAGACTGGAGTCATTGCAGAAGGAATGTTTGGACGTTAAATATTTTTCTGCTGCTCGAAAAACCAAAAAAAGTTTCACGAGACAATTATCATTACTGTTGTTAGTAGTAGTGGTAGTGGTGATAGCAGTAGCTTAAGTAGGTGTACAGTGTGTTGCAGCCAAACCTGAGAAACAATGATCAACTGTGATCACTTAGCAGCTGACAAATTTACTTGTATTCCTTGCATTACAAAAATTATATAAATTTTTTTTGGCGTAGGCTCCATCATACAAAATACAGTGGATTCCGGTTAACTGGGCTATCGGTTAATCGGGGAAGCCGGTTATTTGGGACAAATCTTAAAGAACAAACCTTTTTAACTCTTTACGTGGAACTTCGCATAGTTGGGCGAAAGATTTCTAATCCCGATGTGTCCCAATTAACCGGAAACCACCGTATTATGAAACCAATGTTACTGACCACGATTACAGAACACGGCAAGCAAGGTACAGGTGAATGGGACGCAGAATTTGCCTCGTGATCAAACGTGGCTAGGCAAATTATTACATCGCTATTCGAATTTCGACAGCCAGGAGCTGAATTCACATTCAAATGGAATTCATTAACGGGTTGACTTCTCGAAATGTTTCCTTCAGCTAAAAGCCAACCTAATTTCGTTCCTCCGCATTTCTCTCAATGTTTTCATTCTTCTCGACTTTCTACAAATTTACAAGTCTCGGGATTTGCCTTTGAAGTTCTCGGGTGGTTGAAGTTTCGGTTCGTTTGCATGAAATAATATATAAGTGGAGACAAATCATGCTTATGCGTGCCGCTCTGTGGAATGAAATCGAGGAGAAGAGGAGGGTACTGAAAGGAAACGCTCCTTGCTTCCAGAATCTTCTGAGAAAACATTTCTGCGAGAACAAACTTATGCCAAAGGATGGAAGGAAGTGATAAGAAAATTGACAGAAGTGATACGCGGAAAACAACAAAAGAAAAATCAAACAGAGAGAACATGATCTCTCCAAGTGGCGTAGTTTACAAAGAAATCTTCCTTCCACTGGTAAAAGATGAGAATTTTATAAAAAATAAATCTACCTATACCACGAGTTTTATCTGTTTTATTTTAAATCAGTTAAAATACTTTCCTGTCCTAATATCACTTGCCGACAAACCCTTCTGAAGGGAGATTAAATTGTGTCCAGCTTCCATCGCCTTCCTGGCTTTTGTACCACGGGTGGGGGTTGTATGTCAGTGACATCTACCGACAGAGGGCGTGAGTTGGCGCATCGCCCGGTAGTGTCAGCTTAGTTATAATCCTGGCAAGCAGACCTCCCGAATTCCAACACACACCATGTAATAGGGTGAGGTTACAAATTAAACAGAGAAGGGCGCGGGGTGTGACGGGAAAAGAGCATAAACTCTGCAGACAGACAGACAGACAGACATCGTGTTGGGATAATGACGAGGATTACACGTCATAAGAAAATGAATGAACCAACTTCACGGACAGATTTAAGATTACTGAAGCCGAGAGCCAAGATCGGACTACAAGAAAGGACTCGGAAAAGACAGACAGACGACTGCCCCACTAACAGAAAAAAATACGATAATTAGAGTTACAGATTTTCGTGCCGTAGGGAAACTTATAATAATTCAAATACAAAGTACGTATACAAACAAAACTGTTTACACTTTGAATGACACTAATGCCAAACGCGTTTCGACATCAAGAGGTCATCATCAGTGGTCATAGAAGCTAAATGCCCAGAATAATACACCATCTCCTGTGCAATCAACGTCTAGTGAGGTGTTGCATAAATATGGTTTTGTAAAAAAAAAAAACATACCTTTCATGCCCTGTTAAATACCATAATCTTTTTGATTTGTATTAAATGATTACCTTTTTTTGCCACTGATGATGTACTCTTGAGGTCGAAACGCTTTTGATATTAGTGTCATTCAAAGTGTAAGCAGTTTTGTTTGTATACAAACTTTATATTTCAGTACACTATACGGTACGCAAGGTTTTAAGATTACAATAATTCAAATTAATACGTTACTGAGCATGGAGAGAATTTGGACAAACAACTATTTGGTTTTCTCTCAATGCCCAACTCATCTCGGTTTATGTCTTTGTGTCAAGAATAATCATATAAAACAAGTCATTTCATTCGATCCAATTATAGATTGAAGACCAAAAGCTAAGTCGCTTATGTTTCAAGAACACGATTAGACTATGTTGAGTATCGGACACCACATTCTTTAAAATGCCCAGCCAATGGAAAGAAACATACAAGACTAACGATGATTTCATCATCGCCCTGATGATGGAGGCAGCAATGACCTTTGAAACGTCGGAAAACGCTACAACCCAGAAAGACAGCCATCTTACATCTTACGACTAAGAATGTTTCAGAACGAAGTATTAAGAGCTAATAAAATGAAAGTGAGATAAAATTGAAAGAAATTGCATACTGAGATCTTTCCACCGCAGTATTAGGGCGATTAAATTAAGGACGGGAATGGTGAGACATGTAGAACGCATGGATTTTACAAATTTTATATCGGTTAGCCTAGGTATGTGGTTGCCTATTGATCGCAGAGGGTAAATTGAAGGAAAATAATAATAAAATTGTTATTTAAAGATTTGTAAAAATGCGGAATCATTCAGGTGACTTTTCATAGTATCCACTGGTAGTTTCGAAACAGGGGTTCCTCAGGGGATTGTAATTTCTTGAACGCCTCAGCGACTATCAAGTTTTGAAGAAATCCTCCTTGATGAGGCGTACTCCATGTAGTAACCCCACAGACCACTAAGAATCTCCTTCCAAGACTACAACCAGGACGACAATTAATTAGAAGAGTCTTGATTTGATTGGGCCTTTGAGGATTACGTTTGTGTATCCTGGGTTTTCATTTAAGCCGAGAGATAGAAGAAAAATCTCATCAAACATGACAATGGCTGTGCATCGAAGGAGCTGTAGAAACAAGATGGATGAGACAAAGGGGCTACAGAGAATGTTAGGCTGGAGGCCTGGACGATTCTAATTGAGTTTCCGTAGTGGTCTGACCCATCGGCTGAACACAATAGGACACCGCTGATTACACTCGCGGTTGTCTTACTCTCCCTGCTGCTACTGCTTCTGGGGTATTTTCAACGATAACCTAACCTAACAAATCGGCAAAGACTTTAAAAGCACGTACCAAAGTTCCTATTTTGTTCCAAATACGTCGATGTGAGGGTGCGAGGCGAAGGTTTGAGCTAGAGCAATGTTATTTCACTGTGACCAGGTTGGACAACATAACAGTAATTAGCTGTAAATGTCCATTCTTCGCCCGAGTTACTCTTACTATTCTATTGAAAAAAAATATATAAATTACTCGTACTTATTTATTGAGACAAGCCTATGAATCTAAATCCCCATTTCAAAATGTTTTTTCCTTCTTTCTCTACAAGTTTGGCACTACGCAGTTATCGCTTTATGCATTAAATACCTACCAAGCAATGAAACACCGGGTATACCAGAGGTAGAGTACAATCTCGATAATCGCATCAATTCTGATAACAGTCGGAATGCATTTTCTGTAGAAGGAAAAGTATCGGGATTTTCGTTTCTTGCCAAAGACCCTTCGTCACGTAAAACTCAATCCAAAGTTAACAGATTTCATAAAAAAGTGATCAAAATATTGGAACGCACATAACAAAACCGAAGGAGCAGAGGGGCTGATAGTCGCTCAGCTGGTCTCTAAAACACCGCATTCTTTTATGCAACCCGAAAATTCATCACCGTATTCATATTAGCCTGCATTCTTTCTGGATGCCCGTTAGTCGTCAGTAAACTCCATGTTGCTGCCAAAAACTTTTCTTTTAAAAATCGATAGCGGAACTGGGGAGCGTAGTTCAAAACTCGGCTTAGTATATTTTTCGCCTTTTTCCCCCAGCTCAGTGCGGTACATGTTAATTTTATAAATAATTCTTCCAAAGAAATTACATTTCCCAAAACTTTGTTATTTTGTAACTTCACTTTTCGTTTAGGGGTTATGATTCTAATACTAACACTGCAGTCACGCGAACTTCTAAGACGGGAGACAACACTAACACAGAATCTTGTAAATTTGTGTAAAAGAGTTCACATATTTTGTTTACCATCTGTACACAGCAGATAAATACACTAATGAGATCAAATCGACCAAATCACGTAAATAAACAGGTAAGGCGAATGGCGGGAGGTTTTAAACACGATTGATTAATTTTACGTTAAACTTAGTTTCTTCTGAGAAAACATTAATATGGCGGGAACTTAAACCTAAACCAAAGGACATCGATGGATGCGGCCCACTTATCCTTTAATAGAATCAGGATTGAAGTTCTGCTATGAGCTTAAATCTTTATAGGTGAGGTAGCCTATCTATGTTATGACAAGCGGAAAATTATCCAAAAGCAAAGCGAATTATGAGGAAATCCCACATTCTTACAGGAAAAGCAAGACATCTATTATATTCATAGATATAATAAAACTGGATGAAGTCAACGAGGATAAGATTTACATTCTGGCTGTTTTGCTAATATAAACTGGCATGGCTTTTGGAAGAGTCTGTACCTACATATAGAAGCTTTAAATGCGAAGGACGTTGTCTGGTTTTATCCCAGAGAACTGCTGGAGGAATATTAGTATAAAACAGTTTACGTATGTGTAAACGACAGATGAGGTACGGACACGGTTAATTCTAAACTGAATTAAACACGTGCCTCTGGAGCACCGACATCTAATTATTAAATTCCGAAGTATCACGGGAACTAAGTTGGCTGTCTTCTGGGTTCTACAGCCGTGTAGTCTGGTAGAAGTTTACCGACGTTTCAGAGGACGATGAGCAAGCCATCCGCCTGATGATAGAGGCAGCAAGGACCTCTGAAACGTCTGTAAACTTCTACCAGACTACACGG
>NW_019059750.1:38094-72780 GCF_000696155.1 Zootermopsis nevadensis
ATAAAGAACATCATTTAATATTTTAAATATTTTAAATGTTAATTATTGTAATATTTCAATATTTAATAAGAATTTATTGTGATTAGACGGACAAGATTTAATATATACTTATTATATCACAATATGACGCAACTTTACCATCTTAATGTCTATATCCTTAAACATCCATTAACCAATTAATCGTTGTCATGGAGACGAGGTGCGATTTTTAAGACAGAATTTATCTTTAAAAATTATTTATCTCGTTCCTCAGGTTACGTTAGTATGATATGAAGACAGAACAAATGAGAGAATTTGAGAAGGCAGATATGAAACAACGGAACAGCCGAGATCAAACGCAGACGAGCACCCGAAGCAACTTTCTAGATTTATCGTCCTGTTCAAAATTAACGGGGCGAAGACCATAGTAGGCCAGGGGGCTAGAAGTCGACTTCTTCCTTGGAACAACCGCGAGCCGTGGCAAGTTTGAGTCCTGTCACCTCCGTCAGACGTTTACGCCTGACGGAGGTGACAAGTGCGTCATCCGTGATGATGATGATGGATCCTTTCTCCATTTTAAAACAATTCCCAACGTTTACAGTTCGCGTACCGTATATTTGATTCAGATCAATAATAAATCGTCTTACGCTGTTTTCATATTAATAAGAAACAAAATACCTGACAAGTTTTTCAGTAGTTATCAGTGACGTGTGTATTGTTATCTAGAGACAGAGGAAAACTTGAAAGAGAAGAAAATTCTATGTAAGTTTGGATCATATCCGTTCAAATCCAAACATCCTCCCACCTCCCAGAATAAGAGATAAAATGACGCAGTCAGATTTTCCACGAGATGATGATCGAGGGTGCCACATTTAGAAACCAAACCTCTTTTTTCCCATATCTTCATAACAAATCTCGCAATAAACGCTTCACACTTCTGAAATATCAAGCGATCCCTTTCTCTACATTTCTCAACATTCACTGCGTCACGAAAGAGACGTGGCGAGACAATTTCAATCTTCGGTAATGTTTCAGTCGAAATAAAAATAGCGAAGTGTCAGCTTCTCCAAATACGTTCATTTCATAACTATTAGTAATGAAATATTGTTAACTCGACATGTTAATAAGTTACTGGGATATTTACCAGCGTTTAAATCACTTCCGAAAGTGCACGTACGTCAATGGCGAGAGCTTCTAATCCCTGTTAAGTTAACGTGTTCAGTTGATAGTTTCACTAGTTCAGTGTAAATTCATTGCCCCCTAAGGATATACTAACTATATGATACAGACATCAACACCAGTCATGTAATATCCTAGACATGTAATGGATTCAACTGGCTAAGGATATGGTCCAGTATCGGACATGACAATAATTAATTTCAGGAGAGGATAATATTAAAACGGATTAAACACCTTGTAAAGACTTGTAATGGATTCAACTGGCTAAGGATATGGTCCAGTATCGGACATGCCAATAATTAATTTCAGGAGAGGATAATATTAAAACGGATTAAACACCTTGTAAAGACTTGTAATGGATTCAACTGGCTAAGGATATGGTCGAGTATCGGACACGGCAACAATTATTTTGAGGAGAGGATAATATTAAAACGGATTTTTAGTTATAAAGACATGTAATGGATTCAACTGGCTAAGGATATGGTCCAGTATCGGACATGACAATAATTAATTTCAGGAGAGGATAATATTAAAACGGATTAAACACCTTGTAAAGATATCTAATGGATTCAACTTGCTAAGGATATGGTCCAGTATCGAACACGGCAATAAACTTCACGCTCCATAACCAGCTGAGCGACCGTCAGCATCAGTGTGCCCTGACACGGAATCACTACACAAATGCATGTGAATTACTAGAGAAGTCATTAACCACATCGGGACAGCATCTGTTCCGTTGACATTTCGATTCCCATCAACGTTTCAGGATAAAACAAATTTTATTTTATCTTTCGAATTAACGAAGCAATATCTATCAAAATATTAACTTTTATTGTGGTTCGATATCAAATGGCCTGTTAAGTTTTTATATAACAACCAGAGAAACAGTGGATATAAAATGTAAATGAACTCATTCTGCAGTAATTCCATTCAGTAATTGCAAATTTCAATCATGCAAAAAGCAAATGATAGTGCAGTACATAATTGAAAGTTGTGGGTGAATGACATCAGGTCCAGAAAGGGGCTAGGCCTAATTATTTTTGATGTCAATTTACCGCAACCTGCTTCACAACTCGCATTTTTGATTTATAATTATTACAAACTGTTATTATATTATTAAATTTGAACGGTATTTAGCTCGTATCCGGCATGATTTGACAATGGATAGGACCAGAACGAATCTCCGGTCTGCCCGTCCCTTAAAACGCTTTATTTACAATATAATTTACACAAAATCCACTCCACTTCCGTACATCCCCATTGTCAGAATGAACTATTCCGATGTAACGCCTTTTTCTGTCCGATGTAGTCCAAACTCAGCCAAGTAGGTGGAGCTGGTATCTCAGAGGCGTCTGGATTTAACATCAAGGACACGAGCGGGCACACGGTTAAAGTTTTTTAAGCAATTAACCCCGAGGTAAGAACCAAATTATACTTTTCACTCACAGTTTGTATTTAAAATTGTTTTTTTTATAATTCTTTAAATAAACTGAGATGATTTCCTAAAACGGCGTTAACCAAATGATATTTGTAACGGTGGCAGGTTGTGTTTTCTTTGAGGTAGGGACTGAACCGTTTTCTTACACGAACTTTGGCTTCAAAGGATTAATCCGTCTTCCAGCGCGAAAGAAAACAAAGTGTAGATTTTTCATAAGTCGTAATGTGCCTGAAGACTCTAAATACAGGGCTATTCAAAAAGATTGTCGGGGTTTTGTGAATTTTTGTGGGGCAATGCATTAAACATACGACAATTATCATTACACTGGTGGATAGAGAAAACTCTCAATCCACCAGTAGTTACGCGTTTCGCCGCCAGGTGTCAGCTTTTGCAATATGGCGGCTAACGGTAAGGAGAACGCTCTTTTTATGAGGCCATCATACAGAGTGGCTAGGTAAGTATCTGAAAGGTTGTGTTAATATCCCAGCATTTGTCTCGAACAACTGAGGAAACCCACGAGAAACTTCAATCAAGATAACCGGAATTTTATCTCAAATTCAATTCGGAAACATTTTATTAAGGATCTGAGCCGGCCACAATACACGATCGTCAGGGACTTACGACTTTAACTGAGCAATGAAACAGTGGAGACTCAAATGTTATTCATCCGCTGTGATATTCTACGCGCTCAGAATATAATCAGGCAACCTGCACTTTAAAACCAAAAAGGCCTTTTTAGCAGATAAAATCTGTACGCTTCCAGTAATACCAACTTAATGTGTACGTGCGGAGAATGCAATTCTATGTTAAGTATGATAATTTAATCCCTCAAAATTTACACTGCGTGACCCCTGGTTACTCTGGTTACAGATTGTTACAACAATTACTGAATATGCAGACAGAGACGCAGTACGGAGCTTGACAAAAGAGGGATCATTAGATCTACAGAACGATCCCACACGAGCGTTCCTTTTTAAATCGTCATTAAAACAGGCTGTAGAATCCTTAAATGGAGGATTAGGCCATCAGACAGCGCCCGATAATTACAGCTGTTCGCGTCTCTTGATTTAGTAAATATTTAACATGGCCTAAAGTTTAAAAAGCGACAAATTTCAAGCACAGACACTTGAAAGAAAGAAAATAAATAAAATTTACATACACAGGCTATTCATAACGTAATTACGTCCCTGATTATACGCCGCCATTAGTAAATTACAATTTTACACGACTGTAATATTACCTTTTGTTTTGTATGAGCGTAAAACTTGATCTCTTACATTGCGGTTCTTTCGAATAGATTTTGCTGACACGAATTAACAGGATTAAGAACATCGTCCAATGACAAATTTAATCGTTTAATCTGTTCGTCTGATATCTTGACGATTAAGTTGGGGGGGGGGGAGGCACCAAAATGTATTTCTACGCTTTGCCCCTGCTCTTAGCGAGAAGCGAACGTCTCAACAAAATCCACACCTCGACTTAAAAGCCTGTGAACACACGAAACAAATGACTGCAGTTGCCACAGGGCGGCAGCACTGTACAGCATAACGAGCTAGTCGCTATGTGACCTCTGACTCTCCACGGTCACTGACATCCACACAACAGCTGACAGCCGAGCACCTGGGGGTCACAGTCAGCGCCTACAGTCACGTCAAAAACATTGTTTTATGCTTTGCTGGAAGTCTACCTCCATCATCATTTCACTTGGTGAAAAGAGACTTTCAAGATTGTCTTCTGGGCTGTCAGATAAGACGTTCATCGCTCTGATGATGGAGGCAGCAAGGACCTCCGAAACGCTACAACCCAGAAGATTGCCATCATAATTTCACTTGTTCGTGTCTCCGTACATTTAACGACAGTTTATCAGCTACATAACTTCTTACAAGATGGTATGATCAACGTAAGCCCTGCTCTGACGTCATTTATTTAACCTGAAGTATCAAACAGCATCGAAACAGCTGGGACGACGATCATGAATTATAGAAACGGATTCAGAATTTACGTAGCCGCGTATTTGAAGGGCGATTATAATCCCAGCGTCTGCCTACAGAAGCAGTCAATAAGTGACTGGCGACGACTGGATATCCGGCAGGCTCTGCTATTCATTCCCTTCGCCGCCTTCCTGAGGCCAATCCACGCTAAGTCGAAACAGGCGTCTGATACTACGTCGTATGTTTTGAAAAATGAGTCAATGAAACGTCACATCATTATCGTTGCCCTCGCCTCGACGCGTAAGCATATTTATTTATGAAAAGTGTTCAAGTGAATTTTGTGGATACGATGGGAAAGGCATATAGAACGTTTGGTGGGAAAACAGTCACTTGGTAGAGCAAGAAGTAGATGGGAGGATAACATTAATATGGGCGTTAAGGAAACTGGTTATGAGGCTGGACTGTAGATGGAAATAGCTCAGGATCGTGTCAAATGGCAGGATTTGGAATCGTGGAACTCCAAGGTTCCGCTACCACAGCGCGTGGGTCTTCGGCTATTTTTACTCATTCATTGGTAAAACACAGGTCGGTTTTGTTTTCGTATTTATTTATTTGAAATCTGATGACGATTTTAAGACAACTGACAGCGTGGTTCCGAAACGAACTGGATTGTTTCGTCATAATTCATCACATTTGTGAAGAAAGTTCTAGAGACCTAGTCACAGGAAGATAAAACAACAACAATTCGCAATGCAGGGCGCGAAATGAAAACTTGCAATTCACTTACTCAGAGAAGTATTAATGTGAGTTCCCTTTCCTTCCAATTGTTTCGTCTCAACACAGAACTGACATCGAACATGGGCGGCGAGCGCAGGTAAACTCAGGGGTGGGAATAAGGTAGTAACTCAACAAAACATGGGGCCCGTTAGGACTTTCACGAAAAGTCTCCCGCCCTAGTAACAATAAACTTACCCACCGAACAACAGATAAGGAATGTCAGGTGACACTCAGCCCGACGTGCACTGGTTTAAAGCATTCCGATGTTACAGGAATAACTTTTTAATAATCATTTATATAGTGTGTTATTTTTACATTTATAAACACTTAACGTGTAAATTAACACAAAACATACGACAATCAACGTTTAAATTAACACAAAACATACGACAATCAATAACAACAATAATTGTCTTTGCTTTTTACGAACACTTGTGACTTAAAATCTCAAACACAAAATACGTACGTATAAATTATTGAACGCTAACAATGTGGCCTGTGTGTTACTCTTCACTGACGGGACAATGAATATCACAGAAGTTCATACAAATATCAAGGATAGTCGCTTTCTTAAGCAAGAAATTATCCTTCCTTTACGGTATCCGAACGTCCATTATTGTGTTCACAAGAACCCGCCAATGAACCCTTTTCCTAACCAGTTGAATCCAGTCCTCACTTTTATAACAAATTTTAAGTTCCATTTTATTTTTATTCGACTATCTTGGCCCATGTCTCCAAAGTCCGAAAGGTTTTCCCACCAAAATACTTTACGCATTTGTCATCTCTCCAATGTCACACATCGCGAACAATAATATTTTCAACAGCCCCAACTAACAGACTCCATGCCAAGATAATGAGGTTAAACACGTCTCCATCCCACACGCCAACTGTTCAACGCTGTTTAAGAAAATAATAATCCCTGGAAATTGTTAGAATCGTCCGTAACATTGACTATCTTAATGATTTTCGTGGTATTATCAGTCTGTTCAAAACACTGCTGGGACAAGGCCTTAAAATACGCCACGACCACTTCCCGTCCAACCCTTTAAAGTTCACCGAACAAGACAATCTGACGCTACGTAAATCTCTGCAATGGCGTCTGGTGACATGAACCGAGCACCTACCTCCACAGGCGTCCTTGAAATCAGAACAGCAGTCTCCCAGCTTGAGGCACGCGTGGTCGCAGTAACAAGGTTTATCACTCAGGTCCTCGATGATGGCATTGATGGGGGCCTTCTGGACCACGCACGAAGAATCACGACCGGGGCAACACAACTTGGATTCCCGACAGCTACCGCACGACACGCGATTTAGCTCAATTGCCAAGAGAAAGAGAGTAACACCAACGAAAACAAACGCCCGGTGCGATGACATTGTTTGGCGGGAGAGGAAAACACAAGTTCAGTCGTGACCGTCTCTGTCGAAACGCTAGAACAACTCCGACCGCGTGGAGCTCGTTCGACTCGCGTGGTCGTTATACCAGTTCGTCCCTCGCAGACACTACGAGAGGAGTGGGGGAGACGTGCGCGCGCACAGCTACGACACTGGGCAAGGTTGTTGATTGGTCATTGTCCATCAGGTCTCACACACAACAACTTCACCACACCAGACACAAAACCCATTGTTCTCGCGTTACATTCTATTATTGTTTCGACGAAAATTTCACTTAATATTTGATTAAATAAATTTTGGGGGCTAAAAGTAGACTGGATTTGAACCGTAGCTAGAAAATAGTACAGAAATCGCAAGCAGTAACTTGGACTGAACTGTTAGCACAAAACAGTACATTAATTGCAACCAGTACACGCCTTAATTCCACAATCCTCGCGTGGTGAGAACAGTTGAACGCAATCCACCGAATGCCACCGGTTTTCTGAGGGGCTGGGGGGGGGGTATAACTAAAAAGACTTTTAAAAAGTATCCATACACTTAACAAATCACTAAAATATAAAGGAAATATTATTTTTGTTGGACTGTACACATTCCAAAGAAAAGTAAACAAAAAAGGTACTGTACCTATCACACACCACTAAGCTACTTACTGAGTCATCCACTACTATCGCAGTCCGATCTCAAGGTGTGGGTGACGCTGGGAGATATTTGTCCGCATTTCTATTTCTTCCTCTGTCCAGCTCTTTGAGATGACCTGATCTCCCTTTGTCTTAACCCTCGAACCTCGATATAACGCGGGTTTCGGGGGACAGATTAAGTACCCGCGTTACGTGTGAAATTGTCATGTATCTAATTTTTGAATCCCTGATATTATGTATAATTATCCAGTGACTAAAATACGTGAAATTTAAGGTACGTTTCAAACTTATTCTTCACCAATGCTACTGACACGGATCACTCTTAATTACTAAACAGTTTTGCCACCTTGCGAAAATAGTCACGTAAAACGTGACGACAGCCGCGGTGTAATGAGTCCGCGGTACAACGATGTTCCACTGTATATCATAACTGCACGTACCACCTGCTTTAACATTCACAAATCTGACTTTAGCCTGCAGCGTATTTATGAATTTTGTATTATTTTGGAAACAAATATAGTTTCCATGTAAAGAAGGCAAGTAGGATTACATTTGAGGTAGGAACTTAAGTTTCAAACATTTCTTAGATGGCCTTCGTGTTTTAGAACGTTAATATGGATCTATAATAAAAAAAATATAAATCTACGAAAGTTAAAAAAAAAATCACCGAAAGCAAAATGCAATTTGCTACGAGCCTGTAACTTAATACGTTTTGATTTTAAAATAAAAAGCTAGGGTAACTAACCTCCAGAGTCAAATAAGTCCACTGGCTGCAGAGTACAGCACTGGGCCACGATTCAGCGGTGCCACCCCCAGGCTAAATAATTCCACCGCTCCCTGGGAGGTCACGTCTCGTAAATGTTTACATCAAGTGAAATAACATTGAAAGCAATATCAAATAATTAAAATCAGGAAAATACAATTCAGTCAGAGAGCAAGAAAATTCTAGTTTTCCAATCTGTCAACATTCTTTTGTTACAAATTGTAACTTACCATATGTAGGAAATCACACAATGTCCACAGCCGCTCCCATCCTTGTAAACGAGTCAAATTTCCAGGCCTTCTTCCTCCATCCATCACTGACCGTTTAAACAACAACGTCGAGCTTGGTAACTGCGCACGTTTTCACTTAAATCACCTGTTACATACATTCTGATCGACACCATATTCTCTGACACTTTCCGTAGCAAAGGCATTTACAGCCCAGCTCAACTATGAAGAGACAAAGTGGGGTTAAGTTACCGTGTTCGGAGTCAATGATCACGCGTTTATAGTATACACTTATGGCACGTCCGTACAAAATTTCATTAAATTCCATCCAGCCATTTCGTACTTATTAACCATGTGCAAGCAGCTATAACCTATAAAGATGCATGCTCAGTTTCGAAGCTGAGCAATCATCGATAATGGCGTTACAATTTTACCTTTAGATTTTTTCTCAGTCAAGACGGAATCATAGCGTCGCAGTAGATGGAGAAAAACATATCCGGCGATACAAATGTGCTATGACGTCAAATACACTGTGCTGCCATCTACCCACATCTGTCATAACTACTACAAGATCTGGTGGTAATAATTAGTATTAAAATGCGATTAGAGCCGTTTCCAGGAGCTCAGCCCGTAACATGACGGTGATGAATGAAATCTTGAAATTGTTTAAACAATCCTAAACAAAATGAGGCAAAGCATCAACAAAACTATGGTTAAAAATAGAGTGCACTTAGCCATTTGTTTTTAAATCAATTTTATTATTTATATATGTAACCTAATTCTTGCTCTAACACTATGGAATCACCCTTGACTTCATCAAACCTGCCTTACCAAGCAGCAAACCAAGTCCCAGGTTATGGATCCTTTCCAAACTAGCGTAGCACGGCTGAGGCGGCTGACAAGCTTCCAGAACATTTTTTGAGAATTTTCAGAGGGGCATGAGGCCATGCTACCCAGATGAAAGGGCAACAGCTTGATGAGCCAACAGTATCTTCAGAAGCATTATGGAATTCTCATATAAATCTGGAAAAAAGATATGATCCAGAATTGTACTAATGGCCATAACAAAGCAGTTCACAACAGATTTCTTACTAAAAATTATGTGACAGTTACAGTTACATCAGTAAAATGGGAAAGGCATTTTACCCTTCTTCCAAACAACCAAGTGACGTAGGCTTTGAGGTTCTCATGCCAGCGAGTCTTCTGGGTCGTTGCGCCGTGTAGTCTGGTAGAAGTTTACGGACGTTTCAGAGGTCCCTGCAATCTTCAACAAAGTGATGCATACTCTTGACTTTGTCAAAACAAAAGTGCGAGGATTATCGTATGCCGACAATAATTATAAGTGTACTTACCACAACTTATTAAACGTGGCACAAAAATGTTATTTTTTCACACCATGTTAACAATAAGAATAAAACCTCATAAAAAATTCAGTGAATGTTTATTATATTTACAATTCACACACAGGAATTATTTCTACAAAATGTTTCTTCTCTAAAGCAAATGCTTGGACATGTATGGTCCGTCGAGTTCATACCCAATCTTCCTGTAGTAATTCCTAGTGCCAACACCTGAAAAAGAAAAATCCTGGCTAATAGAATTTATTTTCAACAACACGTACAGCATCAGAATTAATATCTAGCAGCTAAACTGAATTACTACTACCTGAAATTACAGAAATTTTTACAGATCCATGTTCTTCCTTTGCAATTCTTTCTGCCTCTTCCATGAGCAACATCCCAAATCCCTGATGCTGGAATTTTGTGGGATCACGGGCATTCACTGGAACCACACTCCCATAGACGTGCAGCTCACGCACAATTGATACCCCGCCCTTCAGCTCTGGTCTGGAAAAATTGAGTGGAAGTAATTTATTTGAAAAAAATTGTATTTCCAATTTGTTAGCCACCGGTGCTTCGGGAAAAATTTAATTTTTTCATGCGTAGCGCGCGGTAGTTTGTTATCGGTGTACCGGAAGACTGAAGTTTCCTTCCTGATTAAACATACTATATAATGGACTGGTACTGGAAACCGTTCTGTCAAATTCAAATTTTTTTAGAACAATAAGATATTATGACCAAATATACAAGAATGCAAGACAACATACTATTTTTTTCTCTTTTGTACAGAACAGTTCAAAATAAATGAAATACTGGTAGTTGGCGGGGGATACGGCCCATCTGACCAATCACTTTTAACCGGTTCTTGTGAGTCAAATTTTCTTTTAAAAAAACCCATGACGTTTCGGAGACAGAACCAGCCTCTGAAACATCGTGGTTCTTTTTAAAGAAAAGACGATGGAAAAAGTTCTGATAATGAATAATTTTACCATCATCAGAACCCTTTAGAATCAACTTAACCTAATGAAAATCTAAAACCGCAACTAAAACATAAAATAACTTATTTGGATGGTAATGCTTCATAGTTCTGAATAGTTTTTTCAGGACAAACTCAAATTCTGTGCATTTACTTTTCATTAGGTGAGGTTAGTGGTTTTATCAAAGTTTTAGTTTTCATTAATCTGGGTTAGGTTATTAATTTTGGGTTTTAGTAAGGTATGGTTACAGTGCACGGTGCTGAACACGTGCTCATCAAAACCAGGCTTTAAGAACACTACGACATAACACAAAACTTCCGATAAGTCTCATCATGATTTGTATTACGCAGATGTGAAATTTTAATGGAGATCACAAGTACAAAATTTCATCAGAAGTCTGACGGATGAAACATCAATAATCTGACGGATATAATCTTCGCAAACGCATTCATCCGATGCATTTTGTGCAAACAAAAGCGCACAATATTTAGGCCAGAAATAACTTCACACCTGTATCCTGCAATTAAGGAATATAAAAATAATGACTGTTTAACCAACCTGTAAGTTTCCTCCGAACATTTTCGTAATCTCAGGAGACCAACCAATATATCTTGTTCAGGATCTTCGTAGGATAAGAACGTCTTAAAAAGTATCCATACACTTAACAAATCACTAAAATATAAAGGAATGTGAAATTTTAATGGAGATCACAAGTACAAAATTTCATCAGAAGTCTGACGGATGAAACATCAATAATCTGACGGATATAATCTTCGCAAACGCATTCATCCGATGCATTTTGTGCAAACAAAAGCGCACAATATTTAGGCCAGAAATAACTTCACACCTGTATCCTGCAATTAAGGAATATAAAAATAATGACTGTTTAACCAACCTGTAAGTTTCCTCCGAACATTTTCGTAATCTCAGGAGACCAACCAATATATCTTGTTCAGGATCTTCGTAGGATAAGAACGTCTCCCATCCCCCATTAGCAGTGTAATCACGTCGAACTAATTCCACCTAAAATTTAAAAAAAAAAAAAAATTGTAACACTCCCCCTTTACATGGACGAACCTTCCACTTCTACATGAGATGTGCCATTTACATGATAATTGTGATCACCTGTAGTCTTATGGTTTATTTCTATCGTGATGATGGAAGTAGCATGTTCCTCTGAAACACTGGTAACCACGTACACGACCACATGGTGTCGTAACGTGAAGACCACATTCTTTCAACTGTTGATATTTTAGCCTTCCGTGTCTAAGAATGTCTTCAGTATCAAAATGGCTAATACAAGTCGAAGATTCTGCGTATTACACATTATATTATATTTTGTATAATTCTCGTGACTCAAAATGGCCATTAGACATGTACTCTAATTACAATGGCAATGCCATTAATATTAATGCTTAACCCCTAGAAGCACACTTACACATCAATTTAAAGAAAATTAATAAAACATACAAAACTTTACTCTTCAAGCACTCAATATTTAGTCAAGAATTTTTTGTATTTTCTCGCAGGTCCAGCCACAGCAACACTGACACAAAATTATCGATAATATCATCAGAATATACCTCACAACCAAAAAGTGAGGGAGTAATGCATCTGATGCGAGCCCATTCCGCCCTTTATACAACAGGAACACTGAAATTCATTCAGAGCCCACAAAGAACTGACGGGCGCTGACGAGAGCTTTACGCTGTCTGAAAGTTACAAGAAAGCCAAAAAAATTTCTGCAACTAGTAACAGCTCCGTCTACATAACACACCTCATAAGGTCGAACTTTATGGTGGATCTCCTGAATGCCAACCTCCCTCGTTCTTACGTCACGACAGTCGATTCCTAGATCCTTCATTCGGGCCAACGCCAACTCGCGAAGATTTCCGTGTTCGACTCCAGAACTAAATGTGAGAAAGTAAAGTGAAATTATTACACTGCGGACGCCTAGCTGGCGTACATCAAATGCATTTGAAAGAAATTACATTTATTGCAAGAGTCCGAGCAGCCAAAAATAATCAGCAACCGAGTGCGTAGATGCCGACTCAGAGTTGCTTAATTTTGAAGAGCACTGATTTGTGATTATAACGGCATCATTTTGAACCCGCCGTCTGAGGTACATTTGAATTGCATGTTTCTGCGGTCTGTCTGCCTTGTGTAATTAAGGCTCATATTAACAATTTTTTACACTTAAAAATTATAAATTAAAAGTAGCACCATAACTGTCATAGACTTTATATTACCAATATTCTTATATTTCACAACTTCCTTTTATTTACATGGTATATAAACTGTACTGTGATATAAAATGCCAATCTTCACCTGACTAGTGGCATAGGAATATCTCGCTGCACCCTGTAAACCCTCGTCCACGGCGGAACCAAAGCCAAGATACGAGCTATCAGATCAACGAGTGTGCTGGGCGGATAACTCTTGTATCTGCCTGTCTTCCAGAGCTCATACAGCCCCGTTCCTCTTATAACTAGCGTTGGATAAATCTTCAGACCATCAGCTCTGAATGCAGGGTTCTCGAAGAATTCCTTAACGCAACAGGAATCACACGTTTAAAATATATCAATATACAAATTTTACATTAAAAAAAAAACAGCCTTGGCTCATGCATTTGAACCCCACCTACGGCAAAAATGACACGTATTTTCATCGCTGCCAATCGCTACATTCGTAACGTAACGCACTAAATACGCGGATTCTGATATGGGAATGCGGATGGCCCCATGCAAACAACAAAGTTCCCAGGGGGCAAGAAACCAGAGTTCTTCTATAGACCACTGAAGAGATTAACACATAATATAAAAATATTATTCAGAAAATTTAGAGCGTTAAGTAAGTCTGTTAAAGTTAACCATATTATCACTTCCTTCCAAAGGTTCCTTGTCCTCTCATATGAACTACGAAGTTTGCAATTTCCTTGCGCACACAAAGCGCTATCCTTTCACAAGTATTAAAAAAAATTCTAACTTTTGACCATAACAAGTACAAATTCTGCCTTAATACCGCGCAGAACTAACAGATTATGGGCCCGAAGAGACTTACAACAAATTGTTCAATATCTCTTTCGAAGTCGACATTGGGAAGGTCTGGCATCATGTGAGCAACGACCTTGAACCCAGCATCTTTGGCTAGCTGAAAATTTTCACAAACAGCCTTCACCGTGTGCCCTCGATTTGTGTCCCGAGCGATATCTTCATATACCGACTGCACTCCAATTTCAAGTCGAGTACACCCGTATCGCAGCATGTCAGACAGATGACGTTTCAGGCAATAATCTGGCCTTGTTTCGATGGTAATGCCAATGCACTTGACTTTGCTCTTTTCTGAGTATCTGAAAAGAAATGTATGTTCTATACCAATTAAGTTCATACCCAAAAATAACCTCCGTACCTATTTTCTCACCTTGTAAGGTCGGCCAGCACAAGGACTCAAGTCTAAATCCAATTATTATACAGAAACAAAGTATTTTAGTTGAGAGGTAAAAAAAAAGGATGAGAAGAAGAATTATGTTTTGTGGAGTACGTGAATAGAAAGACAGATCTGTTAATCTCTGGAATAGACAAAAACCTGATTTTGTGTAATATGTAGCCGAGTATGAATAAGGAAACAAAAGGGAACAAATTTTACAAACAGAAAATACATAAGAAATACAGGAAAATATTTATGCAAAGAAAGGAATAAATGAGAAAACAAGGAGAGGAAAAACACACACTGAAAATAAATATTAGACGAGGGAAACACAAAACTTAAACGGGTTAAGTAAGCACACGCCGCTCGTGTTCTGATATGAATCACAGTTCATTACTACGCATAAAAATGGGAACGGGGAACTGAAATGTACAGATTCACCAACACGCTTCCTTCTCGTAAGCGCAGAAAACAGGCGACCTTGATCATCCAATGGTGACCCATCATCAGACATGTGCATCCCCTGCGCTGGTGTTAACTTTACAACAAATAAACAAATAAAACTTGACAGAAGTTAAAAAAAAATACCAACGCCCTTTACTGTCATCTCAAATATTACTAAAATATAACAAAAACTTACTTGACAGCTTCATCTACATTATTACTGGTATGTCCAGATAAGGCATCGTGTAAATTACGAATGAAATAGTCACGATAATCTTCGGGCAGACACATGAATGTTCCTCCCATTACAATGAATTCAACTTTGTCGACACTATGACCCAGCTGTTTCAACTGTAAACAAATGAAAATGCATAGTTTCATTGTACGCTTCCATTAATATGATTCCTCATCTTTAGAATGTCACTTTACGATGCCCGTTTCTCAGGGATTTCATTTTCGACGTTTATTCCTCAACTGCGAAAGTTATACGACACTAAAAAGGTGGATTATTGTAAATGATGAAACATTAAAAATGAGGAAGTAGTCACGGGTTACTTCGAGGTGATGGTCCAGTATTTGCACGGAGGGACTAAGAACAGAATAGTCAAACGCTGAACTGAGAAATGCGCCTCAGACTTTCCAAATACGAAGCAGGAGTACTGACTACACGGTTACGTTATGTCGAGTTCATTGATAGAAAAATAAGTATGATGTTCAGTTTTTTTTAACCATCGGGTCGGAGCGACCCCTGGTGACATTACGAACAAGATCCCTCTGATAGGGACCTGTTCATATACGTTCTTGGCAGATGATCCAGAAGTGGTTTGCCATTGCCTTCTTCTGTGTGTGAATGGAGTAATTGTTGGGATGCCACGGAGGAAAACTCCGTGGTGCCTAGCCCACGGCCTTGCCCAACACAAGTTATAAATTCGGGCACCGCCGGGAATCGAACACGAGACCCCAGGATTACAAGGCCAGCGTTCTAACCGCTAGACCACCGTAGCGGTGTACAGGCAATAAACCCTCATATTTACATTCTGGAATGTTTATGTATTTATGTTCTGAAATGTTCCCATAATTACATATTTTTTTTCAGTCCTGTTGATTTTCCTACCACTTCAGTGGCTAACACAGAAGCAAAGAAAAATCATTCCCTCAGAACAAAAACTCATAAACACTCGGGCACTCGTGCTTCCTCGGTGTGAACTTGGATTATCGTCATCAGCTCTGAATGTGATAGTCAAAGAAAATTCAAATCAGTATGAAAGACATAACGTTATTTTTTTAAAGACATAAATACACTAATTTAAATTGTTTGCACTTTTTCAATCGTCATTATGCTTCATAAAAGTCCAAAAAATTGAAAATAGTAATTGAACACCATCATCAGTAACATTTAGAGATAAACTGTATTCATACACTGTTCATTTTGTTGCAAAAACTTCCACAATTATTTGACAAATTATTTGAAATTATATCATGACGCTGTACATTTCTTAGTTTCTCAAAATTATACGCTGTTGGCACAATAAACTAAAATCTCACATACCTGCTCTATTCTGTGCGTGGTCTGAAGATACGGATTGTAGCGAGCACGGATGGCTCTCATTGATGTTGGTTCGTAGCCTGTGTACGACTGAGTAGAATATTCAAAGTCCGAATCGGGTCCTCCAGGGCAGTACACGCAAATGTTACCTGTCATATTGATGTGGGGACAACGATGCGGCTTGCACATCACAGCAACAACTGCGATCTACAAACAAAGAAATCAAAATTAATTACTTTTAATTGTAAGTAATTAAGGATAATACTGCCAGAAGTCCACAATATCTGACACACAGCGAACTGTTTGCTCTCACTCAGTTTCTTAGAACCCTTTAAAGTAACTCAATTACTGTCCTATCTTCTTAGACATCATCCAGTACCAATGCACTTCACACAAAGAATGCATAATAATTACTTACTCCACTGGCAGTGCGAATTGGTTTTGCTCTCAATTTTGGTAGCAGAATCTTCTTGTAGTCAGATGGAACTGCTGCAATGATATCCACTAAACGAGGAGAAGTTTCCATCCCATATTTGGAGGCAATTCTGGTCTTCAATCTATTTAAATTCACATCCTTTCCTTCTTCATGGGCCTTAAGGAGTTCCTGAATGATTTCAGCTACAGTTATGACCATACGCTCCTCTCGACTCAGGTCAGAACCTAAAATACAAACAAAACACTCACCTTGGACTAGGGATAACATAATTAAAATCAAAATGATCTACAACATAATATCCAACAGAGAAGTACAATGTTCTTTATATGGCTATACAGTACAAGGCTTGATCAAAAAGTCTGGTGTATGATGTCACCATAACCTAACCTATCAGCATGTGATTCAAAAAGATGATTTCCATAAATGTTTCTAACTGCGGCCAGGGTGCTGGAACATATATGTATGTGATTTAAAGGGTACTAATGAGGAAACAGATATCTGATCATTCACCAAACTCCATCAAGCATTGCATGTCACAAAATATTAGATACACAACAATAAAATTTAATATGGCAATATCTAGAACTCGGCTCAGCATATTCTGTACAATTCGATTATAACCCAACCTGACACATGACTCTAAGACCTAGCATACATTTTGGACACAGAAGAATGTATCACGCAAAAAGCTATAAACATTAATAAAATGCAAAGTGGATCATGGACTGGAGCGATATAATTCCTTTTTCTTTGTACCATCAAAAACTTCCATAATATCTAACTTCATTATAATTCATTGATATCATCAGACATCTATATTACTATACACGTCGTTGAATACGCACGTAATTTATTTCGTCCCATTTCTTTGACCTTCTGAATTTTTATTCTTTTATCCAATGAACGTTTACACAAATCCACACCATTTTACATACTTCAGTACTATGATCAACATCTCTGGTAATGGATATCTGTGACACGGATTGCCAACCATGCACTAATCAACTTGCTCGAATTCAAATAAGCTCACATACGCAATTCACCGAAGGTCAGTAAAATGAAATGGCAGCAGTAGACGTGTTGGTGTCCATATGGCTGTTGTATTTCCATTAAATGTAATATCAACTGTATTCGGAAAAGGAGAAGAAAAATAGATCTGTTTACGTAAGAATTAGGAAAGGAAATAAGCTCGGTGCATCTATGTAATATGCTTACGCATGTGAAAAGGCTGGCCAACATTTGATATTTTCCGTACACTTTAAAAATGAACAAGTTTCACAAAGCCAATTATCACTCATTTTGCTAAAGTTTACAATAAGAAATTTTGTTAACAAAAGAAATTATAGCCTTTCAGTCTGCCCCCCAATAATACCTGCTGAAAAGCAGCTGTTCATACATTCCAATAAACTGGGCAGTCAAGCAGTAGTTCGCAAAAGTAAAAAGTTGAATTGATTTCTACGTTTCTTGGAACAGTCCTTTCAGTGACTTAGAACGTTCGCATTAGTCAATTTAAAATGTTTTAAAGCGAATTGGCTATAAGTTTTATAGTGTGAATGAGTCTACCAACACATAAACACATGGGAGGGCACAGATTACCAACATAATGTAACGAATGTCACTGTTTAAACGTGTTCACTTCGAGCAGGATTTATTCTACACTGTTACAATTACGATTAATTATTCTTGGTTATTGCTCTTGAAAACACTGAAATAAAAACACATGAAACAATTGTTCTGTTTTTATTATCCTCTCCATCTTGCAATCCTCCAGCCCCATAGCTAGCGATAAAATCTGCTCAGCATGTCTATTATACCGACTCGCAATCCTCCAGCCCCATAGTTAGTGATAAAATCTGCTCAGCATGTCTATTATGACCGAAAATTAATGGCGAAATTGGAGGGGTTTTGTGTGTGTGTATTAGTATAGAATAGCACTGCCTACTGATATCCACGTTACACCTGTTATCCCTGTTGCCCTATAGAGGTAACATCATGCTATGTCATGTTATCAGTGGCCTACATAGCTCAATATTAATCCTTAAAACATATTAGCAATTCAGTCACAATGGCAAAAAACAAAGGTATAACCTGCACTGTCCTGCCACCTTGATAATAGCTCAATTGGTAACTACACTTCTATCCAGAAGATGCAAACAGTTAACTCGGCAATTCTTGATCCAGATCCTGATCACAGTTCATCTCAAAAAACTGTTAAACAGTTTGCCACAATTCCCATCTACACTTCCAAATTCCAAAAATATATTTCATTCCCTGTCTGGCTATTCACATAGACATATATTAAGAATTCTGTTATTAAATAATTAGTTTAATGGAAATTACAATTTAACAAACAGATGCTGATAACACGAAACAAAGCTGACATGGACAGTAAACATTTCCAGCTTGCTATCATACCAACTATAACTCTTTCAAGGATATAACTGGACAGAAATAGACTCGGTTCATGCAAATGAGGTATCTATGATATGTGGCACTTCAATTTGCAGGATTTGTTATATTTTCATTTTAACAAATACAATTGACGAGACACAAAAAAGTTCACTGTAATGACAGGTTTAATAAGATCCTTCAAAACTTTAAACAGGTTACCTCTGCAGTAATGTGTCCGACATGAATTCATGAGGTAACTTCCTATGCGAAGAAGGTTCTTCCTTTCGAAGTCGAGACTCGGCCAATCAAGAAAGCTTCTGTTTCAGAGAACCCATCACCATGTCCGATGGACTCTATCTTGAGCAGCTGAAACCAGTCCCCAAATTCAGGTCCTGTTTTCTCTAAGAACTTTATATATGGGCTGGAATGCTGGCGATACTACATTCTTACAGTTTATCAGTTCTAGGTGAATGCCAGAACAGTTCCTACGAGAAGAACACAACTAAATGTCAGGATAGATAGTGCAGCGACTGGCTAAGGGGCGAGAAACCAGGGTTTGATTTCTGACGAGGACAGAAATTTTTTTCCTCATTCCCATGTACAGGCTGACTCTGGAGGCCCATCCAGCCTCATATCTACTGGACTGTGAAGGCTGTTTCTCCAGGGGCAGAGCAGCAGTATGAAGTAGACCACTCGCCTCCATATAAGTAACTTAAGGATGTGTCAGACACCACCTCCCGACACAGACAAACACATTTTCATGATGTGGCGCTTAAGCACTTCACCTTTTGCAGGGCATAAAACGCCACCTGCCTTATCCTTTACAGTTCTATGTTACCGCTGCACGTCTCATGTACAGTATTTAGACAGCCGACTAAATGGAGAAGAAACCTCCTTGAAAACCCAATAGTCACTCAACTGGTCAAGAAATTTCCCATCTTTTACGGAACCAAAAGGTCCTTTAGTATTTATAACATCCCACTCCCTAGGCACTAATCTGAGCTAGGTTAATCCAGTTCACAATGTCAAATCCCATTTCTTTAAGATCCACTTCAGTATTATCCTCCCATCAAGGCCTAGGTCTTCCAAATGGCTTCTTTTCTTTAGGTTTTCCAACAAAAATTTTGTATTTATTTCTCAACTTTCCCATGCATGATACATTCTCCGTCCTCCTTGCTATCATCATGTTAATAGCATATGATGATGAGCATAATTACAGAAATCCTCATTATACAGTTTTGTCCATTGCTCTTAGGTCCAAATATTCTCCTCCGCACCCTGTTCTCAAAACAGCAACAAAAGCAGGAAAAAATATTCTAGAGCATGTGGTATTGCTGACAATCTGTACAGTCAATTTGTTAGTTTCAGACACCACCTCAAAAAACACAGAGAATTATCATCACTTATTTAATAAACAGGTCCATATGAACAGGATCCTTCCATCCTTTTCTCGGACTGGGACCTGTTCATATACGTTCTTGGCAGATGATCCAGAAGTGGTTTGCCATTGCCTTCTTCTGTGTGTGAATGAAGTAATTGTTGGGATGCCACGGAGGAAAACTCCGTGTTGCCTAGACCACCTCATCTTATTATTATTTAGTGTTCTGTCTGACGACAGGTCCATATGAACAGGATCCTTCCCTCCTTTTCTCGGACTGGGACCTGTTCATATATGTTCTTGGCAGATGATCCAGAAGTGTTTTGCCATTGCCTTCTTCTGTGTGTGACTGGAGTAATTGTTGGGATGCCACGGAGAAACCGGGGAAGCCCCCGGAGGAAAACTCCGTGTTGCCTAGACCACGGCCTTGCCCAACACAAGTTATAAATTCGGGCACCGCCGGGAATCGAACCCGAGACCCCAGGATTACAAGGCCAGCGTTCTAATCGCTAGACCACCGTGGCTAAATAAAATAAATTTAATAAACGTAATTTTCTTTTGAGTACTTACATATCACATTTGTAAGTACTGCATCCCGTTATATATGGCAGTGTCTTGCAGAAGACAAAAAGTGTACATCAGAAAATACCTATTTCCCCTTCAACAACATTTATAATTAGCACTCGGAATAGATTATAAAAATGACGTATTATTTTAGCTCCGAATTCCGATATTCAATCGACAATTACACCTTTCTCTAAGGAAACATAAACCAGCTGTCAAATATCTATTTGAAAAACAAGGTGGATTAAATGTGAAGGATAATAATAGTTCAAATTTAAGACAGTAATATTCCTTTGTCTACAGAATGTGTTAGCAGAAATAGTTATTTTTTTAAGAATTCCATCCGCAGATCATACATACCTTACCATTTTTCAAGTGCAAAAAAAATGTGTTGCGCACTCAGACAATGGCATTGCCACTACCGAACACGAGGAAGACTACGCAACCAAACATATTAATAGCAGCTGTTGTCTGAAAGACGGCAACCCAACTATTCGTTGTCTCCAAGATATAACCCGCCAGGTAAACACCCATGAAACCTGAAAACATGAATTAAATTTTGTTAAAGATTAAGAATGTACCAAGTCACCAAAATGTTTCAAACTCCCTTCCTGTTATTGTGACGTGTTTCCTCATTTTTGTGTTCCGCGTGTTAAGTTGAGAATTATATTTATAACGCTTTTTGGAATACTGCCTAAAAATAAATACATATTACGAAATAATTTAAATCATCTTACCAGGAACAGCACCAACTGTATTCATGAGCCCAAAAACACTTCCAGAGTGTTGCGGAGCAAGATCTTGAGGATTTACTATAATAGCGTTGTTGTGAAAGCCAGTTGCTGATATTGACAAAGTCATACATATCAAAGCCCAGTAGTAGTCTTTGGTCTGACCTAAACACAAAAAAATTAATATCGACAACAAAGCTACTAAAGAGAAACAAAGGTGAGTGTGCACGTGCACACGCACACTCATACATGTGCAAAGGTAATGGTGGCAGAACTGTTCTTTTCTGGATACTTCGTTAGTTTCAAAATACTGTCATGCCACGTATTACATAATATTATAAAAGATTAAATGTATGCAGTAAAATTATAATTAAATAAATAAGTAGCTACCTCTAAATCTTGGGGAAACTGCAGTACACCCACAGCCAAAACACTTCTCCAGCTGGAGGTTCAAACAACAGTAATCCATGTGCTAACACGGACAAGACATTTAACCCCCCCTCCGATCCTGCGCCTACGCAGCAAAAGACAGGTATTAATCCGACATCCATAGTTCAGCCAGCCCTCACCAGTATTGATCCAACATCCATAGTTCAGCCAGCCCTCACCAGTCCTAAGGTCGCCCCCGTTAACCTCTACGCACTCAAGAGCTGATGGGTCGGCTCAACATAAAGAAAAATAGAATCTTATATTACTTATCTTATTTGAGTAAAACTATTAATAGCTAACACCAAATATCTTACCTATTAAAATAAGGCCCAAAGCTTGTGAGCCTAAGCAAATTACTTCAATTACCTTCCTGGTATACGTTATGGAATGTCCATGCGCAATAAGCTTTTCCGACAACCACTTTCCTAGAAATGTACTAGGAATGCAAAATAGCCATGGTACCATGTTCACCACCCAGCCCTAAAACAGAATTCAATTACAATCACGTAACAACATTCTTAAAACTGAATTTTATTTCTGAACATCTGTAAACATGAATTTTTCATCTAGGTAAGAAATTCCGCTTTATAAAAAATAGTTTGGCCAATGAACGAAACGGACGAAAGTCAAAACGTGGCATTAAGAATGAAAACGCATAAATTTGGTAAGTTGGAGGTAATGAGTTCAATCCCTGGCCTAGTGAAAAATTCAGATCCTGACAATCTTACTACATAACAGACATCAAATAAACAGCGAAAGGAAACAAAAGTATATTAAATTAATACGTCAGGCTGGTTTTCTGTACCTAAGTATGCATTTAAATAAACAGAGAAGTGGAAGGTTTTAACTTCTAAAGCTAATCTACTGCGTCTGGATGTCAGCTTGAATATTGGCTATCGACATGAAAAACTAAGGAATTCAAAGCGTTTCCACAATATAAATGTATACAGTCCATGAAAAATGTTCTGACAGTGCAACATTTATTCCTTCATGATCCAATAAAAACCTTCTCAGAGCCTGCCTGTGATACGAACCCTGTCCACACGTGGTGTACCAACTTTAAACATTAATTCTGAAACTATCATTCTATGCATTAAAGCGGCCCATCCACGTACGAGTCTGGCTCGGGTCGGGTTCCATCGAGCCAAACTCGTCTGTGGGTGGGGTGTCACGAGCCGAATCTGCTACGCGTGTCTTGAAATATATCGGATCCCGGCTCACGAGTCAAGCTCGCCGAGCCAGACTCGTACGTGGAGAGGCCGCTTTAGTTTTACCTTTGCTTCAGGGAAGGTGTCATGAAAATACGTAGGTAGCCATGATAAAAGGAGGAAGAAGCAATTGTTCTGACACGCGTGCCCGATGACACATGACCTGAAAATAAATTGAGAGAATACTGAACCCTACCGTAGAAACACAATATCGTTACGACCTTATTCATGTTAACTTTGATAGCTTTTAATAATTAATGTGTTATGACCACATTCCAAAAGTCTTTCTACGGAAGAGGGTTAAAATTCTTCTTTTAACCACATTCAAGTTAATTAATAACATTCTACTTTATCAGTACATGTAATCTGGAATTATTATAGCATGACAGGGTAAAAAAAGTAAAGACAGTTGCAAATGTACGTTAAAACTTTTTTTGATAATCCAATCTGTAAACAGAAACTAGTTTTGGTGGTCAAGCACCAAATCATCATACTTTTGGAATTTTACTTGTAAAATTAATGTCTAATATTATCTATTTATTTATTTGTTGTTTTTACTATTCTGCAAACAGTTCAGATTATATGGCATTAAATGACCGGATAATTAATAAATTATGAATTGGGAGGGATAGGAAGAAAGCAGCTGTGGCCTAATTTAAAGTAGCTACTATCCTGGAATTTGCTTGGAGATATCGAGGAAAACCACAAAAAAAAAAACCCCTGCCAGAATAGCTAATCCCCTGGTCACGACGAAAACCCAGGACCTCCCAAATACAAAACAGGAGTACTTACCACTCAGCTGTGATATTCAATAGGTAACAACTTTTCTTCACAGAGTGAATGAAGAAAAGAATGACAAGCGATTCAACAGTGCCGACTACGTATTATTCAGCACTGGGTAATTTGTGAGGAAGCCTGCGACTACAATAAGTTTGGAAGGACGTGCGGTTATGACCTATTCACAGGCGAAATTCAGAAAAAAAATGGTTCAGATTGCAGGCACTCTGGCGTTGGACTGCGTCACGAACGTTATCGCAAATGTTGCTCGTTTGAATGTACATCAGGGAGAACGGGAGAACCACAAGCGAATCTGCTCCAGCACTGCCTTGCCAACCTTAGGTAACGGTAAGTAAGCATCAATCATAGAAAAACCTTCAGTTAAGGAACTAATAATAGATCATTAACAGTAAAGACTCCTTAAAGAAACAAGGACAAAATTAGCTACACATAAGCAACAGTTAAGTTGGAGGTATCAGGCAATTACTTAAGAAGAAACAAAGATGGCTTAAGACAGTGGAGCGAGGATCGTCAAATCTGATAGGATTAGAAGGAAGAAAATGGCCGTCTTCTGGGTTGATGCACCGTGTAGTCTGGTAGAAGTTTACTAACATTTCTTGGGGGTTAGAAGGCATTATAAACAATCAACCAACCAACAAGTTCAGCAACAAAATACCAACTTTTTTAGTAACATTACTCAGTATAAGTAAACTTACCAGAATTCCGATCTTTGAAATAATCTGATCCAAGGAACAGGTATGTTATCTTTCACACGCAGCGAAGAATGAAGTTTACACGGAACAGAATTAATTACAGCTTTTCTCCTCTCTAATGCTAAGGCAATCTTGCGAAGAACAAGTGTCCAAACTACTCCAATGGTACCTGTCAAAATGCAGTACGCTACATAAGCTGATTAACAGATAACACAATGAAACTACGAAGCTATGTAGTAAATGTATTGAAATTAAGAAATATAAATAAAATACTTTTCCAGAAATCTTATGTCTCGAAACGTATAACGGACATACCGATAACATAAAATACGGCAGGCCAGCCGTAATAGTCCAACAGATATGACCCAAATGTGCCAGTGAACAGCGTTCCAATAGCCGAACCAGAGGTCAGTATGCTAAAAAATGATGTGCGTTCTTTCTCGGCTAAATGTCGACTCGTCAAACTGCTCATACTTGGAAAATGAACACCTGTACAAAGAAATGAATATAAGATTCAAATTTGGTGCGTATTTAATTCAACCAGCAATGAACGTTTAAGACGTATGAAGAAAGAAATAAGTGGAGATGTGATTGCAACTCTCAACTTCCAAAGTGTAAATTTAGATTCTTTTCTGCCATATTACCTGGTTTCACAATTATATACTTTGCACACAGGATATAAAAAAGTCCAATTTCAAAATGGTTTAATCAAATAACGAAGAAAAGCAGCATGGCGGTATCCTAAAACAAATATTTAAATGTGTGTGCATATTAAGTGAAGCAATGTTAGAGAGGGGTCCGCAGTGGTGTGGGCCTTGTGCCTCTTGGTCGCTGGGACCGTAGGTTCGAATCCCACTCAAGCCACGGATGTTTGTGCTGTCCTGTGTACAGGTAGAGGCCTTGCGACGGGCCGATCCCTCGTCCAAGGAGTCCTACCAAATATCTATAGATCGAGCCAACGAAAAGTTGCAACCCGCAGTGCTCAGACACTTGAAGAACGGGTCGTTCCCAGTATCCCCAGTAATGTTAGAGATCATGAAAGTACAAACACACCCTAACTGCATATTCTTACTAAGCGGCCACTTTGAGAATTCTTCCTTCGTCTTTAATTTTTTTATGTCGCAGTTATAAAAAAATAATTCATTCCAGCTTGCTGTATTACCATGATTACTGTCATATTTAGCAGTCTATTAATTTCTATTACTAGATATTATCCTGTATTACGACATTCTAGAGTCTAGCTGCTCATAAGACTCAGTAAATAGCGTACCTTGGAATGCTCCATGAAGAATTCTCATAATTACAATAAAATTTACTGAAGTTTCTTGAGCTGAAAATAGCCTTATAATATCTGGCATGCAAAACGTAAATAGAGACCACCCTACGGCAGCAGTCAATATAACTTTATGGCCACCAATTCTATCGCTTAAGTAGCCACCAATCACTTGTGTTAATGTATATCCCCAAAAGAAACTGGACAATACGGTGCCAGAGTTCGTCTTGCTCCATTTTCTCTCCAAGGCAATTGCAGGAACTAACAGTGGGACGGAGGTTCTACTGGCATATAAAGCTGACGTCCCAATGAAGAGAGTGCAAAGCCATTTTCGCTTCTCGGTCCTGAAACACGTTAATATTAATACGAAAGTATTGTAAAAGATTAAATTTCCACAAAACATCTTAGGTTAGCTTAGATTTGTCATGATTTGCCGTGCATCTCTCAATACATACAGAATGCTGAGCTACTTAAAAGCACTGTCAAATAAACTACATATTTAAAAAAAATTAATGCACTGATAAAGATAAAATATTTGTCAGTCTGCAAGCAGGTCTCACATTAAATTAAACATAAGATTAATAAATTTCTTAAACATTTCTGCAATGTATAAAGTCAAGCTTTCGTAGTGACTTGAGTTAATGAAAGGCTGTCGGGTTACAAGATTAAATAAAGCTGTCAAACTATAGAAAGGCATGACACTAAAAGATTCCTTTGTAGTCACACCCTTGGCAACTGCATCAGTGGTCAATCACTCAGCTGGCTGGCATGGTCAAGGAACTTACCAAAAGATACAAAGCTGACTCATCTCAGGAATGTACAAAATTTAATTTACAATCTGAAACACTAATGAATTGGTGCTGCAGTATATGAGATAGAATTAATTGTTTTCACCTTGTCAAAATTTGTACCAATTAGAAGATCCTAATATTTTCTTCCTGGATTATTTCGTGATACTGTCAATACAGAAAATGCAGTTAGTATAAATACTAAATGTTATAAAACGTGGAAAATACAGTGACAAAGTGTTTCGTGATATGCAAACTAAATGTACAACTGAGCCTCTAATGATGCTGGTCATAAGGCAAGGTTAAAAAATATGTATGCTTTGATTTCAAAGAAAATCCTGTTCTCGAAAACGTAATATATACAATTTAAAAAATAATTACCTTGTCCACAAATTGCAATCTTCTAATACATCTTCGCGTTCTGATGGCAGAAGTGGGTATTTACTGTCAGCTTCCTCCATTTACGCTATGTTTCTCAAACAAATATAACCTCAAACTTCGGCGTGTAATCTTCAAAATATGCGAATCCTTAATTCTGTTAAGGATACATAATCTATAACACGTCAAGTTGCAAAACTCCCCAAAAAGGAACAAATGATAAGAAAACAATGTATACTAAAACGGCAACACATTTCGTGTTCGCTAAAATAGGTGGTTTTGCCACCAACGTAACTACAAACAAGACGCACGCCATAGATGTTAGAATTGTCTGTGACAGATAATTTGGTTGGCACACACTACGGAACAAAAGCACAACATTCCAACATCTTGTTAACCATAAGTACACTTCCCTTGATGGAATGACCCATAATCAAATTCATCACATTATAATCGTTCGGAGGAGATGGTCAATCTTCATAGACGTGTGATCTTGTAGGCGTGCGGAATGTGACTATTATTTTTTTTAACATCCCTGATTATTTACAATCTGTCCTACATGGACATTCAGTAAATCTTCTGACATTGTCTAATAACGTGCGGAATACATGTCCAGTGGCAATCTTCCTTAAAATTAACTTAACAGTACGTTACTTTTAGCTCAACACAGAAAAACGCGAACAAATATCCACGGCTTGAGTGAGATTCGAACCCCTGACCATTTTTTATTTCATCGTCTATGGTCAGCTTGACCGTCGTGACCACTTTCTGAGGACCATTATTTAGCGATAGCAAAATTAAGGGGAAGACTCTCGGTCAGAAAAACAGCCGGGGCAGATACACAGAAATGAGAAATTCAACGTCAAAAAACTGAGCTATGTAGAAGCTACGCACGAGTATCAGGTAAAAATTTCGAACAGATTTGCAATCCTAGAAAACGTTGATGAAAATACAGAGAATAGGGAAGTAGACGTCAATAAGACCTGGGAAAATATACGGGATAACATGAAAATTTCAGCCTAGGAGAGTGCAGGGTTTCAAATTTCGCGAAATAACGCATGTTTTGACAAAGAATGCTCTATCTTGGTAAAACGGAGGAAGCACGTTAGATTGCAATGGCTGCAGGCCCGTACACGAATAAATAGTTATAGGTATGTCAGCGTAAGGCACGAAACCAGCAGAGCTTTTAGGAATAAGAAAAGGGAGTATATCAAAGCTCAGCTAGGGGAGTTTAAAACTAACAGCAAAAATAAAACCACCAGAGTTGTACAGATGCATAAATTAATTTGAGAAGGGGTACAAGCCTAGGACACATATGCTCATGGACTTGCATGGCGTCGTAGAGCCCGAAGTACATACAGCAGAACCCTTCATCACGGAACTATGCCTTATTAAAGTTGAAATTTTAATTGGTAAATTAAAATGTTATAAATCTCCAGGTATCCATTCAATTCTGGCGGAACTGATCCATGCAGGTGGTGGGACACTGCACTCAGAGATACATAAGCTTATAGTCTCGATTTTGAACCAGGAAGTACAACCTCAATAGTGGAAAAAATCAACTGTTTTCCCTATCTACAAAGCAAAGTGCAGTAACTTACGAGGTATCTCTCTTTCGTCAACGTCATACAAAATTTTATCGAATATTCTTCTGGCACAGTTAACGCCATTTACGAATGAAACTGTCGATGTAGATTCTGCTGTAATAGGTCAACTACTGATAAGATCTTTTGCATTTAGCTAGGCATATGACGTAGAAGAGGGAGGGGGGACATATAAGGCGAGGGGTTAACATATGGCACACAAATATAGTTGTGCCTAATCACGATTCCAGAGCAGAATAAATTGTATTAATTTTCTATATATTTTACTTGCGACGTATTGCAAACTGTATTTTATACCTTCTTAGGTACAAATTACGACAAAGTTAAAAACTTCCAGTGGGTATTTAAGGTAGCAAAGCTACGGCGCCTGTTTGTCTGAAACAGCGGGGATGGATCCTGTATCCTGCAGAATTTGCCTCTTCTTCTCAAAGTAATCGCGAAACCAGGTGATGTGCTCAAGTTTCATCTGCACAGTAATGTAAGGATTCTTAGACAGCCCGACACAGACCAATTCCATAAAGTGACGGACAGGTCCTTTCTGCGGACACCACGGATCCAAGTGGTGCTCCAGGAACACATGTTCCGTGAAATACACTTTTGATTCCTCAACTTGACCTGTAATTACAAAAAAAAATAATACACACACCAAATATTAACTTCTTCTAGCTTTTCCCTCCTGTTCCGTCCAAAACATCCGTCCATCCACATACCAATTCAAACTATCATTACAGATGCATAGGTAATCATAACACAAATTATTATGACCATGATAAATAAATTGGGTTTTATATTTTTATAAAAATTCAGTGTGCAATAACCAAATCACCACAAACATAATTAAGTATTAACATTTTATATACAGGGTGAGTCAGAAGTATGTTTACAACCTTCGTGTACATGTTCCAGGATCAAAAATAAGAAAAAAATGTTGCTATGAACATGGGGTCGCAAATGTTTCATTTTCGAAATAATAGCCACGAGCCCTTTCTTATGCCAATTTTTTATATTGTACCTAACCAGTTATTACTACTGTCCTAAACAGGGCTGTGGAGTCAGTACATTTCTGCTGACTCCGACTCCACAGTCCTGGTCCTAAAGTTAAAACTAACGCTGGTATCCTAAATCAAACAAGTAAAGAAAGACAACTTAATGTTACTTTACAAACCCTGTTCATTGTTAACTGGTAAGTGCCACAGCTTCCCTTGTTCGGTCCACCGAATCATTTCCTCAAATATATTAGATGGCGGATGCGTCACGGCCAGACGAAGTTCACGGGCTTCGAGACGCTGCCACGTGGTGACCTCTGATGGAAAATCTGAGACTTTACCTGCTTGCAATTCGGGTGACTTGAAGATACCAAGAGGTTCACCACCAAAAATATTTATTTTATCAGTATATCTGAAATGACACGTGTATGTTACATGTGAAAAAGATGGCGAGGTTTCCCACTGCACCTCCAACAAATACAGATTTTAAGCACCTCTCAGTTTTGTTTTACCATATCCCTCGTCATTAATGAAAAGTACGAAGTAGGAAAACTTTTAATCTCCTCCTCCAATATGAAATAGGGTTATAAAAAAAATATCAAGATAATGAAGAAGTGATGATTCTTTTGTACCGTCGGCAAGTGTATTTCTACCGAGTCTTCCAAGGGACCAGGAATACATTTTTGTTGTTACAGAGGCCTTAATAATAAATTATTTTCCCTGATAAGTTCTCAAACAGAACGTCTTAAAGGAAAAAACTTCCTATATTCTTCTTCTATGGCTCTCCGGTCCGTATTCGGTCCATGGCCTCCTCGATTCTCCTCTTCCATTCGGTCCTCTGTGAGGTCCGTCTGTCCGAGGCTTTGATGGAGGGTACCTGTCGTAGTCTGACCTCTCCCCCTCGACCAATCTGGCTAGGGAGGCCCTACCAGTAGCTCTTGGGGTCATTGACGTACTCAAGCCCCACCACCATGACAAGGTGCAGGTACGTGCGCCTCACACACGCAAGGTCCCCGGTTCGATCCCGGGCGGAAACACCGTAGGCAATGTAAATTTCTGTTGAATTTTTTAAAGCTTTATGTTTATTGCATCATCATGGTCCAATATGTTAATACCTGTTATTTATTTAATAATACATTGCATGATAATATGAATAATATCAAACATAGTTCATCAATGATTATTACGCCACAGGGCAGTACGTTGACATTATCAAAAACAAAAGCTACTTACATTTTTGGACCTTGCTGCCCTTTAACAACTTCTCCGACAGACAGATCACGTTCTCGTACGGTGGCTACCTTACGACCGTCAAGGATCCTACGCACTTGCTTCGCTCGCCCCTCCTCGCTCACATGCTCGGACCTCTTTCGCCGATCAATTCTCATTCCTGATATTAGATCTCTGAAGCAACAAGCCAACAAACTTAGCACAGTAAAATGTTCACACAGCGACAACTTACGAGTTGAAAATTTGAGTACAGTAAAACAGCGACACAAGAAACAGGTGAATGGAGGATAAAAACTAAGTATTCAAAGGAAGTGTTGAAGGAAGAAGACCAGTTGGAAGACCCAGGAACAGATGGGAGGATGCAGTTCAAACGGATGCCGCACTGCTCCTGAGGATTAGAAATTCGAAGGCGGCGGAGGATAGGACCAAACGGAAGATGAGAATTGAGGAGGCCGTGGACCGAATACGGACCGGAGAGCCGTAGAAGAAGAAGTATTCATTGCAAATGTTACTACCTTAAGTTCATCGGTGGTGCCTGCGTTTCACTCTCGCTTTCGTTGACAGCCTGTGATGGTGACAGAAGTTTATTCAACAGCTCTGACTCTGTCTGTTTAACATCTCCTCCTAAAACTTCGGCAACTTCTTTTGCTGCAACGGTAAGGGAGTCTCCTGCAATAAAACAAATCTGCCATTGTGAAGCTGAGTCACAACGTACGGAAAATGTCACTTTAATAATATAAATTTAATGTAGAATAAAACATCGTACACGTATAAGCAACATCCTTTGATTCACTAAAATACTTGTATTTGCACCTTTAGAATACGTAAATAATCAAATTACGGACCAATTTTAATCTGCTCCTTTTTGCGCTTAACCGGTGGCCTGGCCAGCTGTGAACCAATTCCAGAAGATGATATCACATGTTCCTCCTAAAATTAAAAGAAATTTAAATAATACTGTTTGAATTATAGACGCATAATCATAATTCCATGACAAATCAATGAACATGGACAGCGAGGAAGTTTTAATTCATTAATTGTGCGCACCAGGTAACAGCTAAAACGAAGTACATCTCTGAGACTGCAGCCTCCGTTTATCATAGAATACGCGCTACAGAGAGATATGAAGGACTACTGTGTCTACACTCAAAGACAACTCATAAATATGGCTTTTCATAGCTTTTGAATAAATATTCAATTTTTTCAATATTAAAAACATTTAAATATTAAGTCACACTTTCCGTAAAATTTTAAGATTTTTATAAATGCTGTGAGATCCAGTAATTTAATTTTATGTTGTGTCAAGGTCAAATTTCCCATTAATATTTCGCATGAAAATGAATGAGTGTTTCCAGGCAACAAGAAAGAAAACATAAACTACTATGAGACAACACGTCACCCTTTGTCGATCAATTATTCTACGGAGTAGCCATAAAGTCTGGAAACATAAGTGAATATACATAATAAATAGTTTATTGATATTATATTAGAATACTTGATATGTTCAATGTGTTGTCGCTGATTAGCAATGCATAGTTCAACGCGCTGTGCAAAATTACAATGAACGCGGCGCATTAACGCAACATTTCCATCAATCCGTTTCCATACTTTATTTCAGACATAAAATGGATCAGCAAGCTTTGTTCATTAATCCAATTACTGGTGGGTCATCCTTAAAGAACATTCACACATCTCTCACTCCAATCTTCAATCCGGATCCATAGATCCTCAACATTTGCTGCAGAATCTCTTCCATAATCAATACAAAAGCTACACATTTTCTGTAATAACTTGTTAATGGTCACATGACCCACATAAAGTGGAAACATTTTACAAACAACCTGTAAATGGTAATTTTTTACTCACCTCTGTCATTGATTTTAGCAATAAATTCAATTTCTTGATTGCTTCTTCATTTTTTTTTGGCTTTACTGTGCCTTCAGAGCCATTATCTGACGAGCCTTCATGTCTTGAACTGCAAAACAGTACTGGTGACAATTTATAGAACTGACATGAAGGAAGCTGCTGTGAATTTGTTATCCTTTAAATAAACAATTAAATTTATATCAATGCACATGCATATATATAAAACTGATGAGAAATAAAATCACAACTAACCTCATATGTTTTTTTTGGGCCTGGAGAGAAATTGGTTTGGTGTATTGTCACAAAGAAAAGTGACTTATTTTGTATTCATGTTTTTTCTCTATAAAAATGGATTGGATAGTTGTGTGACATAAATCAATTTGAAATTGACTCACAAGTATCATTCTATTTCATGTCAATTATATTTAGAGAGAAGCAAGAAGTCATAATCACTAGAAGTGGGTATGTATATGACATCTCAATTTATTTCTTATCATGGGGAAAATTGATTTCCAAACAGAATGTATGTGTATCACAAAAAAAATTCCCAAATTGTATTCTGTGTAACCCTCAGCTTCTGTGAAGGGTTTTCAGTGATTACATGTCAACTAAACACAATGGATGATATGATCACTTAAATTTGGTAATATTGTTAGGTTTAATAACACAATTAATTTCAGGATATTATCTTGAAATTTCGAAGTTCTCTAAAATTTGTCCTCGTTTTTAATCACTACAACGTTTATAACTCTGGCTCACTGTAGACGATATTCATCCTGTACGACTGAGGAAAGAATAAGTTAAAAGTTTTCGCTGGGACTTTACGAGATTTACATATTTGAACAATGATTTTCGTAGGATTAACTGGAAGCTGCAAACTTCCGTACGGACAGATTTTAACTGAAAAACCTTAACATAAACTAAAAGTCGATATGCTGCGTATACTTTTTGGGGTCATCATTAATAGTTTACAATGACATTTAACATTAATTTACCAAAAACAACTTATTGCCAAATTTGTTTACTATTCTCCCCAAACATATTTTGATCACATTTACACTGAAGTGCATAGCAGTACCTTGAAAGAAGACGTAACATCCTTTACTATCTGTATTTACACTCAAAAATAACCGTAACCTCTTAGACTGACAACAAAAACATATACCAAATGTCACATACTGTAACACTACATTCATATAATTAATTTTATTTCATTTTCTCTTTTCTTAACGCATTACTTAGGTTAGGAAACCGTGTCTTCCTTCGAACGACTTCACGCCACAAAATATCAGAGGTAAACTACATGAATACTCCAAGTTGCTAACAGCAAGCACAGATTACGCTGTCATCTATTTAGCTCTAGTACAAACTAAAAATGTGACGGCGGTTTAGTCGGTAATATTGGTACTCAGATCCGAATTACCAAACAATTGACGAAACCTTTTGCTGTTGGATTGATCCCAGCGCTCCTCCTTATGATTTGGAATGCATAAGCATCACATTCCATGTCGAATTGTTTATGCCTATTTCTGTAGAAGATAACATTCCTAATCTTCCTGGCTGGCAAATAGTTTGCCTCTGTTGAACATAACCTAACCGAGGTTCCTTTGTCTCTCTCAATTCACGTAGTATCTTTAAATATTAGTGGATACAACAGAGAATATGCTTCCTGCAGTACAACCTAATCCTTTCATTTGGACACCAGAAATCCAGAATTCTTCAACAAGTGCCTTTACTAGGTCAAGTAGCTACTTGGTTAATTCCTCAAACATAGTTCCACGCACGATGCCTCACGCCTTTCCTTTGGTAGACGAGGGCCACGTCATTCCAACCTTGAGATTCTACTCCCTCCACAATGTAAATACCAGGGATGGATT
>NW_019059750.1:76307-107949 GCF_000696155.1 Zootermopsis nevadensis
AAAAAAAAAAGGTGAAGTCAGCGCATGCGCAGAGCGACGCGCAATCAGACGATATCGCTCGTTTACAGAAACGTTCGACAAATAAATACCTCCATGACACGAGTGACAGGCCTTGGGACAGTAAATTGTCATATAGTCGGGGTTCTTCGTACATTCTCTGAGTCGTGCCCATTCCTCGCAGTTCCTGTTATAATTACCGCATTTTGAATCTGCTGAGAAAAGGAACAGAAACTGGAAACATAACCTAAAATTCTTAATTTCTTATTATTAGATAAATTAAAGATTGAAAAGGCTGAATAATGGAAGTCCTCGAAATATTTTTTTGCATCTTCATTTACAGTAACATGAATTTATTATCATCACAGAAATACAGCTTCCAAGCTCCCCGTTTCTCCTGTCAGCAACGAGAAGGTTATTTAATTTCTGAAAATTAAATCGATGTAAATTGAAATGTTACGTTTACCACACAGCCTGCAAGACTTTGCACAGTTCACGTTCATCCATGCTGGGTTCTTCGTACATTCACCATTGTTGGCCCAGTGTTGACAGAGCCTATTGTTATTAGAACATTCATCTGTAAGAGAAGTAACACTGACAATAATACACGAATGTCAGATGTTTGTCGTTATTTCATATCATCTGAGGGATCAAAATATTCTATACGTAATTTTAACTCAGAATACCGGTACATAACCTAAAATTAAAATCTGGACTTATCATTAATACTTTTCAGACTCAAAAAAGTCTTAATTAGAAATTTTAAAATGCTTAAATTACACTTTCATTACGTCTACACTCGTTATTGCTCTGCCTCTGATTGTTACCATGGTAATTAACAACAATACTAGTCTGCAAGCGTAGGTTAAGTAAGCCAATCTCGTACTGAATCTCGTGTGCCTCGAGATTCAGTACGAAAAGTTGTACTGAGTACGAAGTTCGTGTCCGAGTTAACACTTACAAGGTTTAGACGTCACAGGACCCGTAGGTACCAGAATTCCTTTCTGACACTCGTAGAGTCTGTTTAGTTTCAACAGATCAATCTGAAAGAGATAAGTGAACTTAAGTTTTTCTTCGTATTATTGTCATTTTATAGCTACTAAATATAATCAAATTTGATTTTGGGGGAATTTTATTAAAATTTTGGTTGAAATTGGAGAAAATAACAGATGTCGTACGTGAAAGGTCATTAATTCCTGACGGCCCTGCTGCCACTAGCATTATTTGGAAGGTTAAATTTTAAATTATCGCAAATATGTCAGAATTGTTAAACTATACGTACGTCTCCCCACGGTGTTTATGTGTAAAGTGAGGTTAGTTCTGTCATATGATTGCGTAGTCTTGTAATAATTACGTTAGTTAAAATTTACCTGACTAAATCCTCTTCTTTGACCGATATTGGCATCGGGATTTCTAGGTACAATCGTAGGAGATCGATAATCTTTGGAGAACGCGTATCTGCCATAGTGCATCAGAGATCCTGTTTACGAAATAATTTAATAAAAATATATTATTACTAAATATATTCGATATTATCATTACGTAACTTCTTAAGGAACTACAAAATCAGTAACTCGGTACTTCGTAAAGGAAGAAATTTCATTATAAATTATGTTATTCCGATAATTTTAAATCAGTGTTTCAGCAAGTAATTTCGGGAAGTGAATCTCTTTGGTTTTGTAAGGAGATAACAGTAAAGATTTAAATTTAAGTAAATTTTTGGAATATTTATATCTGAAAATGAAGGTATATAAAAAGACGTATATTTTTATTTTTAATATTTTAATATTGGGTGTTAAAGGATTTTTCGTCTTTATACGCTTTGTCAAATTAAAGAATGAAAGGATAATATTATTAATGTGTACCTGTGTCATACGAGACTCCAAGACTCTGCATCATGTGCCAACCAAATTTTTGAAAATTATGTTCAGTTCCTGTGAAACAGAAAAAAACAAGATCCAGATATTAAGCTACTCTGAAAAATTATGTAGTTAATATTCTTATATAGATGTGTGTGCAAATGTTATTGCTGTTTTGTGTGGGTGTGAAACTTGATCTCTCACACTGAGGGGAAGACACAGACTGGGGAGGGTATACGAGAACAGCGTGCTTAGGAGAATATATGGACGAGGCTGGAGAAAACAGGGCAGTGAGGAGCGTAATCTGTACTCTTCGCTAAATACTAGGGACGCTCAAATCAAAGGCGGATGAAATGGGCGAGGAAAACAAGAAATGCATACACAATTTTGGGGAGATCGGATGGAAAACCTAGGGGTTGACAGGAGGATAATATTAAAACTGATATCAGAAAAAGAGGGATGTGGATTGGATTAATCTGACTCACGATACAGAATCATGGTGGATATGGATTGGATTCATCTGACTCACGATACAGAATCATGGTGAGCTCCTGTAAACAAAGAAACAAACATTTTTATTGTTGTATGATATCCATATTTTACTTGATTTCAATAAAGTAATATTTTGTAGAGATGAAGAAGGTTAAGGTCGAGTGTAGATTTTAGTAGCATTAAACGTCTTCTTACCTGGCACAATGTTGTTCCAGAGGATTCTAACATATTCATCACGGTCTCCACGGCTCTGTTCGTGCCAAAAGCCACAAGCATGCATCAGCTCATGTTCAACAATACCCTTGTACAAACATCCTGCTCCCAGCGACACCTGCTGTCCACCGCCGAAACGTCCAACCAGACTGCTGCAACTGGGAGACAGCAATGAGCGACCAGGAACAGTTTGCATTACGTCAGCATTCGTATAAACGCATTTTACTCTTGTGTTTCACGTTCTTGGTGGATTACTGGGGCTCGTCTGCTGGGGTTTCTATGTGCATTTCCTTTGAACTACGTCTTACCGTCATTGCCACCCAAACTGAACCGATTAATTTGCGTATTATTTATCCTCTGGTTCAGATTTAACTTAAACACAATTTGCCCTTAGACCCCGCGCTCTATATTAATCTTGTATATAAATTCAGTTTTGTTTCTCATTCCTTGAAGTAAAGAGAACTTCTGCCATTTTAATTTAATAGTTTACCTCCGTGGCATCCCAACAATTACTCCATTCACACACAGAAGAAGGCAATGGCAAACCACTTCTGGATCATCTGCCAAGAACGTATATGAACAGGTCCCAGTCCGAGAAAAGGATGGAAGGATCCTGTTCATATGGACCTGTCGTCAGACAGAACACTAAATAATAATAAGTATTAACAACATGGAGCCGGGATAGTGACTGGAAGACCGGGGTTCGATCCCGACGGGGCCAGAGGATTTTTCCTCTAGCCTCTAGCCCACCCAACTTCCTGTTCTGCGGACAACGCCGCTTTGGAAACGCTGGTCTAAGAATCTGTTAGAAAAATATGCTGTTATAGAAAGTATAAGTGAGAACTTTTACTAATTGGCATACACGTATATGTCAAAATTTTGGGATGGTTTTTAAGTCTGCATGAATTCTGATAGAAAGTGTAATTAGCACAAAATAAAATAGAGGAACAGCTGAGGAAACATGAAATTAGAGTAAAATTTATTAATAGCAAATATTTTCTGTGTTAAATGTTTAATTACTTACCCAGCCCCCTTCTGTAAGTGTATGTAGTCCCACTGAGTTGTACGAGGGACAAATCTGATACACGTATAAGCATAGAAGTCGAGAACAGCCGCTGCTATTACACTCCTCTCATACACGCCTGAAAATTTACCATTAAAATCAACAGAGTGTAGTACAATGTACGGTCAGACAAGAGTCTTAAATAATATATTTAGTGAATATAATATAAAATACATGAAGAGTTTATGCAGCGTAGTTTAATGTAACTCATGCATTGAAAAGTAAAGTTTACTTCTTACTGAAAGAGCTTGAGATGACGTAAGGAATTATTCCCCCTGGCCAACGCTTTCTAAAGTCTCTGATGCCATTTTTACCAAACGAAATTAAATCAGAAATATTGACGCCGGCAATGTCACCCTCGAAGAGGCCGGCTGACAGTATCGGATCAGGGGAACCTTCATCTTGTGGAGGAACTAGGATCTCTGTAACATAATTTAATGCGGAACTTTAAAGTAATATTTTGAACTATTGCTACTAAAATGCTATGAGCAGGTAATTAAGTTAAAATTATTTGAATGTTTAATAACGTGTACTATCTTGAAGTTCTGTGACTCTACATGATGTAATCTGTCAGCTGACACAAAAGAAATATTCTTTTTTGGAAGTAGGCCTATGCTTTACGCATGTCAGAGTCCGACTGCACATGTGTGTTTAAAAAATTGTCATTTTCATACTCGCAGCTGGGAGAACCTCAGATCTCATTCAAACGTACGTGCGTGCTACATACCCAGATTTTTAGCATTTTCAAAGTCCTGGGGTGTCAGAGGTTCTCCGGGCACTTCCTTTTCCTGAAAATATAGAAATAAATACGTAAAGGAGGGTTCATTTGTAACTTATATTTCCTGAGCATCAAACAACTTGAATGAGAGTAGTCACAACGTTACATACGTTCATAATTCTGACTCCTTCCTAACTCCTTCCTAACACGAGTTTACCAACGTCGTGGTCGAGTGGTTAGAACTTTTACTTCATATTCTGGAAGTCCCGGGTTCAAATCTCGGCCTGACAACCTACTATACTGGTTTTTCATGGTTTTCCTCAGCCCCTCCAGACAAATGCCGGGATAATATCTTAAATTAGACGACGATCACTTCCTTCCACATCCTTTCCAATTCATTATTCACTATCATCTTCTCATTCGACGCTGTATAGTCTGAGCAACTGATAAAACGTCGTTAAATAAACTATGGATAAATGAATCTGAGTTACTGTACTCATGAGAATGTTGCATTACTTTTTTTTCTTCCAATGTGGTTACTACAGTTCTCAAATTGCAGAACAAATGAAAAGTGCTGTTAATATTTCTCATAGTTTTACGATTTCTCTGTGCGGAGATTGTGTTCGCTTGGGGGCGCATCCAGCGGCAGACAGGGCGAAGCGATACCCACTGTTAAAAAGTTCACAGAAGTTTTAAGTGAGAACTTTACTGTGGAATTCCTATGACGAATAAAATGAACAAGTTCTTAAACAGAAATGCCTCTTTCTTCTTATTTGCTTATAATATGAAACTGGGGTAACATAATAACAGCGAAAAATTCTTATCATTATAAACTTCGAAGTATAAGCCCACTGGTCTAACCATCTTATTCCGGGTCTACCTACATTTCTTCTTCCTTTCCTTTAGGATTTAACCGTGCTCTATTCTATCTAAAGGTTCTTGTCAGCTACTTATTTATTTATTATTAATGCAGAATAACTCTTAATTTAGCTTAAGATATCGTGTGAACTGAGTTTGTATTTGTGCTAAGTGTCATTCGGGAGACAACTGTAGTTTTGAGAAATATATTATTTAAGAAGATGTACCACAGTTTACCACTCTAACCCCATCATAATAACAATTACCTGTCTCCTCACACTATATCTTCGCTGTAATGTCCTAAGAATATTTGTATGTGCTTCATAGGGAACTGATAAAAATACGTTCTGTTATTTCGTCAATTTTATCCTCAGTTGGGACTTGCACAATTAAAACGAATATCATTACCCCAAAGTGATGTTGAACATCTCCTACTGTACGTCCATTAAATCAGATATTACTGTGCTATTTACCCTTGCAACTCGTTTCAAAGTACCTGTCCTATAGAAACTCACACAAATACCACGTCCTTTACCGTAGCTTTGGTCTTTTGTGACATTACGTAGAGGTGAATACACGAGTCATGTCTTATGCCTGCACAAAATGCATCAGAGTTGTGTGTTTTCTTAAGATCTATCAGCGTACATGATAGAATTAACCTATATTCAGTGGCGCTAGTGTCCCGCCCACCACACAACTTCATGCACTATTATTAATATTAGTCACAACGGGAAACCAAAATGTACAATTTTAAGGCCGTCTCCAACCTCCAAAGTATGTTCGTCCACCATTTTGATAATAACGATTATAATAAATTAAAACGCATTATTTTAATAGTTCCGTACCAACAGATGAATCAGAGTACGTACATATTTGTTAGCCTCCATAAAGACGTGAGCTAATGAAAGTTCAATGTGAAAAAAATATTTATTGTAACACATAACTCCTTGTTACACTTACCGATTCTGGAACTCCTGTCGGTAAATCGACCAATGACCCTCTTGAATCCTCACTTATGGCTACTGTTTCTCCAACACCAAGCGCGTTCTTCTGCAAGTTTTCGTAATCGTTCGGATAATCTGTGATTTCGTCACCTCCAACATCCCACAAGGAACTTTGTAATACTTCTGGAATGTCGCTGTTTTCCAGAAAATCTATAACTGGGTCTTTCTCTGGTTCATTTATGGCGTTTTGTCCCTCCTCGTAAGGCATTGGTAGTGGCGATGGAATTTGTAACGCATCTGAGCCATAAGGATTCCGGCGAAGGTAATACGTTTGAGTGGATGGCAAAAACAATATTACCAACACCATAAAGATTAGATCTGTAATCATGTATTTCACTTCTAGTCGTTTATTTTCCATTGGAAATGCCCCTGTCGTAACTGTAAAGTACTGGAACAAATACGATTTAAAATTTAAGACATTAAATTATTTCTATGAAAATTTATAATTATGTAATTAATACCTAAACATATAACTACAAATATGTCATCATAATTCAAAAAATTCTTTCTATAATAAAGAAGGTTGCTGACATACAATTCTCGAGTGATTATAAATGCGTTTCCAAACGATATAATTAATTTGTTCTTTATTCCTTTATATTATCTGTCAATTTACTTATCAACAAAATATTAGCGGGTCTTTCTGTACATACTGTATCGATCAAACAATAGCTAAATCAACCGATTAAGCATTACTTAATGAGCGTTTATAATAAGATACAAGACTGGTTTATTAATAACGATCTGGTATCATGCTGCCATCTCTGTCCATTGTCTGGAGTTTAGATTATGTCTACAAATAATTAGAACCTTCGTAGACGCCATCAGAAGTCCAGACAATGGACGATGACCAGGGAACATCCTAACCACGAAAATGTGTTTCAGAGAAAAAAACCAACTAAATAATAGTTTGTCCTGTTCGTCAGCCAATCAATGCATCCATCCAACCATTCATCCTCATTCGTCCATCCACCTAAACATCAGTCATCCATGAATCCACAAACTCGTCCAGCAAAACTCGATTCTCGCAACACAGAAATCTACGTCCAAACATAACAGGCGCCACTGTTAATCTCCCTCAGAGGGTCGTGTGTCTCCAACGCATTACAACACTGAACTGACATCGACGTTCATACAAATATCTGACGTACCACAAATCACGTGAGGGCTCTTTACCACGAGCGTTACAAAATACTGTCGGGGTTCGTGCGTGCGTTGCTCAAATTTATAGAACCTCGGATGACAGGTGTGTCTGCTTCCGTAGGAAGGTCACCATTAGAACGGGACGAGCCATAACGAAACTCGATGACCCTTGCCACGTGTTCCTCCCGCCACTCCAGTAGCAATGCACGGAGTATTTCTCAACAACGAAGAAGGGAAGAGGACAGATTTAAACAATAAACAGTAGAAATATTACTTTTAATTAACACCAACAAGACAGCCTTTGAGTGCCTCTCGCTTAACGAGAATGTATACAGAGACAAAGCGAGCTTGTTAAGTGAGGGCATAGCCTATATGGAAACACGCATCTATCATCAATATTTATCGATTAAGTTCAAAACATAATTATTACGGGATCAAAACTCAGCATGAAAACTTGACATGAAACATTTAAAAATATCACCGTCATTTTGTGCCTTACATAAATTCCCTAAAAATTATCACATAACAACAGAGACGTTACGTAAAGTAATTGAACTATTTTATCCTAACTTGGATGACATTTCGCAGCTGTTAAAGAAGGTAAATGTATCTGAAGTCGCTAGAAAGGTAAGATTGGAAAAGTGTCCTCACTGGAGTACACAAAATTTACAAAGGTATTCTTTACGCTGAATCTGTGTATACCCGTTCCAAGTTATCTACAGATTTCCTCAAATGGGGTCTTTACGCTGCATCTGTGCGTACCCGTTTCAAGTTATCTACAGATTTCCTCAAATGGTAGAAAACTTCATCAAATGCTATGACGTCATCACCCATCCCGGAGATAATTATGGGAAACATCTTCATGTCCCACCTCAAAATTTTGCTTATCCGTGACGTTGACATATCCAATTGTATAAAATTAAAAGGGGGTGATTTTAAATCAGCCTCAAATGACATAATTAAAATCCATTCAGCCATTCTAGAACAAAAAAAGGACGCCACAGGAGACGACCTTCGTCAAGGCAGGTGACGTAATCAAATACTATGACATTCACGCATGAGCAGAGGATCATGGGTAATGGCGTCCCCATCGTCTCACCACACGACTTTGAACATCCGTCACTCGGTGTTACCAATTATAAGAATTTAAAAAAATACAACTATGAACGTTACTCCTGGGACTTAAACTCGAAAGGAGATGTCATGAGAATTCTTCCTCCGTTCTAAGTCACAACATGGCTGAAACTGTAGTTCCTATGGTCACCGATAGATGGTAGCAAAATCTCTTCTTTTTCAGCTGAAACACGTGACAGACTGACTGAATGAACGGGGGCCATAACGTACAGACAGCGAGATTGTCCGATTCAAAAAAATCTGATGAATTAATTGGAGACTCAACAGCCCAGCGTTGGTTCAGTGGCAAAACTATGAAAGTGGTTAATGCTTCAAAACTCTGTTTGTGGCCTGTCAGGTTCGAAGCTCGGTCAGGTTATCGGCTATCCTGTTTCAGGGTTTCCCATGTAATTCCTCAGTCCGTCCAGGTGAATAGAACGTCAATCATACTCCTGCTTCCTCCTTCCAAGTCCTTACCTGCTCTGATCCACATTCGACACCAAATAAATGTCATAGCTGAGTTTGAATCGATGTCTAATTCACAGTAAATAAACCTCTCTCGTCACATCTGACGCTGCAAAACACAGTCGATACAACGTCGTTTAATGATGCATAAAAACTGTCATCGTTAAAATAAACTAGCGTGGTAACAGAATTTCGTTTGTGTGACGTCATTACGACGCAAAAGTTGGTGTTGCTATGTGGCGCCCACTCGAGGCTGATTAACTTGTTAGAACACCGAGAGGGATTACGTTCAATCAGGAGTTGGAAATTGGGGTTGAAAAATTAAAAAAAAAAGTTTCGGTTATCTACAGAAACGAACATTTTTTACAGTTTTGAGCGATGATTTCTTTTTTGAGGTTTCCGCGTTACGAACGCATGAGTGATTATTCAATATTGGCAGACTTAATGAGCTTAAGAAGTGCAAAGTTCCGAAACGTCGCTTTGTGTCTGCTGTTAGAATCCTCCCACGTATTTTGAAAAGGGGTTCTGCATTTTACTAGGCTGTATTTAAGTCAGATACTAGAATATTTTGTAACATTCTGTGACTCGGTTTTATCCAGACAGTTTGGCGAACAAGAGATTCTTATAACCCGGAAAAATCACATGTTGACACACGTATTTGAAAAAGACCAATACTCGGCTAAGGCGGGCAGCCGACAATGGCTGAATACCGGAAATTAAATCATTTGTGTTCTTTCATAAATTCTTTTACAAGGATTATTTATTATTAAGTGTTCTGTCTTACGACAGGTCCATTGCTCTGCCCAAAAAGAGCTCTCCAGTTGTCCCTATTCTCGGCTTCTCGCTTTAATTCCTGGAACGTCATCTTCTTTCCTTGTTTAAGGTCGTCGGTTAGCTGTATCAATCTTCTTCCCAGTCCTCGCTTTCCTTCAACCTGGCCTTCGATGATATCACTCAGTAACCCATTCCTTCTCATAATATGTCCCAGCCAGTTAGCTTTCCTTCGTGTAATCGCCTGCAGAATGTTTCTTTGCTCGTTGACTCTCCTCAATACTTCTTCGTTGGTCACTCGATCCGTCCGCCTGATCTCCTCCAACACCACATTTCAAAACTCTCCAGGTATTTCTGTTCCTTCTTCCTGAGTGTCCAAGTCTCTGCTCCATACAGCGCGACACTCCATACGTAACACTTCACTAGTTTCTTTAAATAAAAATGTGATGTAACACGAGAGGTGTGCGTCTGTGATGTCCCAAGATCAACACTTTTACATATAAATTTCCTCGACAGTTTTTTGGATTGAAATCTTCCAACAAAATATTCCTAAGTTACGTAAGGGATTGAGTAAAGCTAACACCCATTACAGTTTGTAATAAAATCTGTAATCTGTAGGCGTATCATTACATGATTCAGCGATATCACATAAGCACCATAAACGATACTCGTAGTACACATGACATCCGGTCAGTAACAAACTCTCCGGAAATAACACACTTTATAAATAGGGCAGAAGAGTGCTCTATTCTTTAATTAAATAGCTCAGCGGAGAAAATTATTTACTAAGGACCTCCGTGAAACTGATACAAGAAAATGTGTTGGGCGAAAATTGTCTCAGCAAAGCAGATAATCAGTTCTTATTGTACATCGAGCGTCGAAACAGTTGAAATTACAACAGCGTTTCGACTAAAACAATGGGTTACGACTACAATAATTCAATATTGATGTCAGTACCTTCGTTTCGTGCTTGAAGGTGTTCAAATGTTGAACTGAAACACAATATTTAACAGACTGTTGCTAACATCGTCTCAGAAACACTTAGCAGATTTGCACAAAAACCACTACGAGGATCGATTTCTGTCTTCCAGAAGGTGGTGGACATTTTCAGTATCTGCTGTAAATCTGTTTTGTAAATTCTTTCCAACAAATAAAAACTAAAATACTGACTAGTTTATGTCGCTAAAGCTTACAACACTCTTGTCTTTATGACTTGAGTTTTAAATGAACGTACCGTACAAGATCTACTCATTACTGAATCGCTACGTCTCTTGATTGGAATAAGAGGGCCTGTCCACTACAGGACAACTGTTAAAGCTCCCAAAATTCAGCTCGAAATGGCGCGTTATAATGAAGCAAGCAAGATAGGTAAGCCTACAGTGTTTCGCTTGTTAGGCACAGAAGGGAGAGTGTCTTTACAGAAGGTTCCGGGTTCATATTTCGCCCCAGAGTCCGTGGTTTTCCTCGGTCTCTCCTGGCAAATGTAGAAGACTTGCATTAAAATTGGCCACCACCGCGTTTATCCATTTAATTTTCGATTTATTACTAATTAATCGCTTTAACATTCGACGCTTTGTTAAATATACCATAAATAAATAATTTTACCTGCTGTTTTGCTCAAAGAGAAGGACACACTTAGCTGAGAGAGGTTTTTGGTCTTCAGAGCTCCGAATCAAAGGCCTTGCCTCTTTTGTGGCAGATCAATGACGCAAATCCCATGGTGAGAATTTGTTGACGAGAGAGATATTTAGTGACGGTGAAAGCTAATAACGCATCTGTGCTCTGAGAGGGTTACAAACCCTACTTGAAAGGGAACAAAGACTAGAAGGGCTACGAGTTAGCAGTCTCTCAATCCAGGACGGCGTAATTGCACCCGTAAATTATGTACACGCAGACGTGCGTCTTGTGGCAATAGAGCATTAGTTCCGAAAGACTATCTCGATTTTAGGATTTTTTTTTCTGAACTAGCATTGGAGCAAAGAACTCAAGCATGTTGGGGACCTCACGATGCAGCTGTCAGGCGAAAACTTCGCGGAATATAAATTGTTTCCCAAACATGGAAGAGGTGTTTCTGATAAAGTAATTACTTAAGCGCTATCGCGTTTTACTCTTTGAGCTCACGATACAAAAGGAAGTTTTGAATTCTACACCTGTCCAGTGGCGCCCCGCTGTGAATGAGTTCGTACATGAAAGTAACTCGTGCGGGTCCCCTGTCTGTTCTGCTTATCTCCTGAAATGAGTGAGATAAACAAACACACAGGTTCAAGGTTACACCTTCCACATAATTTGGAGGCCATTCACTCTAAACAGAGATTCGCTGAACTCGCTTAAAAATCGCAAATTCACTTCAATCTTCAGGTCGTCGAAGTCCAAACTCCAATTATGTTAAATTTCTCAAAAGAATCATAGAAAAAGTAACATGTATACAATTGTATTACTATGTGTAATCTACATTATTAGGATTATAAACATTATTTTGTATTGTTTTGTGCGAGGTCAATAAACCTTAAACTGGATAACATCAAATATGATATAAAATGAGGATCAACGCTTAAGATAATAGGCGATTATTAAATTTTGAGAATTAATGAACCACGAAATTTTAGATGTGAATAAAAATGCCTAACGAAGGCGACGGACACGACTAGACAAAAACAAATCTGTGACAACGCAGATAATGGAGGACGAATAGGACACATAAAATATTTTGACGTGAAAACGTCTTTAAAATCGATGCCCAAACGAGCGACAGTTTCTGTCGAAGTAATTTCAAACTTCAATAACTCGGCTAAAAATAGACATAGCGCCGCCATATTAGTCTCGTTTTAAAGAGGAAGGCTGAAGGTTTGTGCCAGTACCGCTCCGACATTCGTGGCGGCCGGACGTCGCGAACTGCGCAAGCGCAAAATGAACCCACGATTTTCGACTTTCCGGATTCGACACGTGCCCATAAACGGGATCATATCTCAGAGACTAATTATTCGATCCGAGTGAACCAAGTGTTGTTTTGAAGAGGAGTGTATATGTTACAACTCCTCCTGGCCTCCAAGTGTGTATCTCAAAAACTCAAAAAGATACGAGGCTGTGAATGTGAAAAAGTTTGAAAATTTCCCGATTTCCTTGAAATGTCGCGATATATGAGGGCAAAGTACTACCAGAATTACAAAACTCGGGCACGAATGGGTAGAGCACAACACTTCAAAGAAAATGACACCCATAACGTCGCGCCCGGACCCAAAACCAACGCGCAGTACTGTCGCGAATATAGGCAACGTAAGCGCTCTCGGACAACTCAGGCGGCATCTGACGAGCCTGCGTCAAGTATTGATGAGGACTTCGTTGCTGATGAAATGGAGAGTGTAATGGAGTTCGACCCAGACCTATCGGACCCATTTGGTATACCCAATATGGCGACGGACGGCTAGAACAGCGGAGGAAAAGTATGATGGTGTCTAAACGAACCAGCGATGAAACGGTCAGCGTTTTACTTTCACTTCCAATTTCCTTATTCAGAATTAAACCAGGAAGACGTTGGTTTCTTTACCCACCAACCACTGCGCCGGTAAGAACGTTCCGCATGAAGGATTGCCGTAAATTGGCGATTTAAGAGCGACTATTGAACTGGTTTTCCATTCAATTTGGTGTTTTTGAAGAGGGTCATGTCAAATACCACGATGGTCACATAACTAAAAGTAGCAATCTTAACCTCTGGTGACCAACTATACAAAATTCTGGAAACGAAGATGGCTGAAGGAGAAACATTTCTGCCCATTAACTGGGAGACGAATGTCGTCTGCTCAAGTTTACAGTGCAGTACATGAAATGGAATTTGACTGACTTTTAGCCGTTCTATTTAGCAGCGATGTTCTAAATATATAGCGTAAAATTGTATTAATGACAGGGTTGCAGCCTATTTCAGAGTAATATCTCCGTATTCGTCTAGAGAGACTGAGAAGAAACACGGAACTCTATTAAAATACAGCTTTTACTAAACTGAATTCGATCCGTGCACTTTCAGGTTACAGGTAAGATCTCATCAGTAATTACTGACTGAAAGAACTAAGGAAAATCGCGATAAATCGTAAGATATTAGGTCTCACATTCGACATTAAATTATCATGAACCTGCCTGGAACACTGATTTTAATCATAGAAAGAAATTAAACACGTGTAGAGAGAGACAAGAGAATGCAAAAGAATTGTGTGTTGAAAAGACATTACGACTTGAAGCCAGAAATTACGTACGATGTGCATTACACCCACCTGAACGACTAACTTCTCCGACATGTTCAGATTTAGAAGAGCAATGACTGACCCTGATGAAGGAGGCAGTAGGAACCTCCACAGCGTCCAGATGACACGGTGTAACATCGCGAAAGACCAGCACATTCATACTCGCCATGTACAGACCGAATTCAGAACAGAATCTCGTAATTTTCGTAGACGGATCACAGGGACCGAAAATATGACTTCATTCAGAACTTGAATGCATCCGAAACGTCGTTTGTAAACGTGACAAATATCTTCCGAACTCGTGCATTCGCTTCGTAGATACTCTGCTATTATTTCCTGAAAAACAGCGGATTATTCGCTGTGGCCTACGATCCAAGGCGAGGTCTCAACATTCCCGAGAGACCACGGGCCGCGACGTAATTTAAAACAGCGACAAGCTCCCAACATTCTCTTCGAGTCTTTTCATTTGTACAGAATTCTTCGTTAGTTTCCATCGTCGAACAACAATTAAGCGATTTATTAATTTATTTTCAATGATAATACTAAAAAAAAAACTATTCAGAAAAAAAGATAGAAAAGTGTCTTTTCAGTTAGACAGTTCATAGCGCGGTAAAGATTAATAACCATTACTTTCGCTTCAAAGTAACATCTCATGTTTCTCATCAAATAAAAATATTTTCGGGGCACACAAAATAGATTATACTTCCCACCATCGTTTGCCCCCACTCAGCTTTCCCTGTGCGGGGGGGGGGGATTTTTTTTTATTTAGTGTTCTGTCTGACGACAGGCGACAGTTCCATATGAACAGGATCCTTCCATCCTTTTCTCGGACTGGGACCTGTTCATATACGTTCTTGGCAGATGATCCAGAAGTGGTTTGCCATTGCCTTCTTCTGTGTGTGAATGAAGTAATTGTTGGGATGCCACGGAGGAAAACTCCGTGTTGCCTAGACCACGGCCATGCCCAACACAAGTTATAAATTCGAACCCGAGACCCCAGGATTACAAGACCAGCGTTAGCAATCAACTAGCTTGATCGTATTTCAGTGGGACCTATTACAGAACTCATTTGATGATAACCACAGCAACATGAATGACCTATATTTGAAAGTGGGCTGATTCACAAAACATGGATACTATGGATTATAGACACTTCTATAATTGCACATAGCACTGTCTTGTAAATATTATTTTATTTTATTTTATTTAAAGACCCTTCTGCAGTAACTCGAATGAGAGGATGATCGTATATAATGAATTGGAAAGGATGTGGAAGGAAGCGGTCGTGGCCGAATTTAAAGCACTATCCAGGCATTTGCGCACAGCTAATCAGAATTTACTTTGTTACAAATTATACCGGAAAAGGTGATACGGCAACCTCAACGCCAGCTGTAGTATCGTTACTTTTTGTAACGACTGTACCAAGAGCTGGCAAAGTGAAGTTTAGATTAGAGCAACTTGCGAAGTGAGTCCCGGCATTTGTGGTTGTATCGGAAATGTTATTCGTGCCACCTAACACGATTTGGTCTGCATATTTCAGTGAAAGTGTTCAAAGAGGTATGCACAAATGCAGAGACTAGAAACCTGGAAAAGTTTTATTTTTAAAACTTTCCACAAATTTCGCTCCAGTCCGTAAAAGCACTAGAGCCTACTTGGAAACATTTTCGTAATACAATTAACACGTTACTTATTATTATTACTTAGTGTTCTGTCTGACGACAGGTCCATATGAACAGGATCCTTCCATCCTTTTCTCGGACTGGGACCTGTTCATATACGTTCTTGGCAGATGATCCAGAAGTGGTTTGTCATTGCCTTCTTCTGTGTGTGAATGGAGTAATTGTTGGGATGCCACGGAGGAAAACTCCGTGTTGTCTAGACCACGGCCTTGCCCAACACAAGTTATAAATTCGGGCACCGCCGGGAATCGAACCCGAGACCCCAGGATTACAAGGCCTGCGTTCTAACCGCTAAACCACCGTGGCGTAATTAACACGTTACGCTGAAGTATTTTCTTTAATTAAAAATTGACATTTTTTTTTGCAAGTATTTGAATTACTAAAAACAGTGTTAAACAATTTGAGGTTTTTTGACTTAAAAGACAACTTCACAGAAATGGGGACTCTGAAACCACAGAGATGTCTCGTATCGCTTACCTTGTGCGAAGCCAGAAAATATGTCGTGGAGGGTCGGTAGATGAATTGCGATAAATACATGCGTGAAGCATTTCAATAGGATTCGTTACATCGTCACTGAAGTAGGCGTGTTTAACAAGTAGAATCATGTGACAATAACCTGCTTAACATTTATTTAAATCACAAAATACTTATGAATTAGGAAAATACTTTTGAGAAGTATTTGTGTAATATTTTTAAACTTTCGTCAAATATCATATTCTTGGCTTTATTCCGCCATAAAATATGTTTACTAACAATTTTCCAGTCGCAAAACTTATTAGGCAAATATTCTCGTGTAACTGGGACCGGTTCGTCGAATTTCCACACTTCTTGCGATTTCAAAATTATTCTGATTTTCTTATCTTCCCGAATTCTGTCTAAAAAAAACATAAGTACATACTGAAATAGGCATACGCATAGCTAAGATTTTATCTGCTGTTTTATATGGATGCGAAACATGTTATTTTGCATTAAATGAAGAATACGGATTGAGGGTGCCCGAGATAATATTTAGACCCAAAGCAGGGCGACGTTAAAACTGCTTGATGAGTGACATCGTAATTTGTACGCTTCATTAAATATTAATAGGACTACAATAACAAGCAAATGGAGAAAAAAAGTTAAAAGTCAGAACCACTGAAACTTTTTCAGTACACAGAATCATTTTTCGCGTAAGCATTTACCAGAAACAGATTCGTTGGCTTATAAACGTTTTATCTCAGATAATTTGAAGACGCAAAATGCCATTACAGTTTAATTTTTAGTTGTAGTCTTTTGGGCTACATCGCCGAACGTTTTTTTATGAAATTTTCTATGTTTCGACATAAAATGTCGCTTCCATCTTCCGGGTGGTTTTACTGGTTTCCGGCTTATGAATGTGATGGTGATTCCTGCCATTTGCTATCGATACTCGAGGCACGAAGCAGCTGCAGCGCACGCACTGGGGGGCAGAAGGTGGCGTCGACGCGGTCTGTGATCTTCGTGGGTGAAAATGAAGGGATGCTTGCGCCTGTCAGTGCTGCGACCGGCCAGCTTCCGTAAGCAGGCTCCAGTCAAAAGAGATTCGAAACGCGTGTACCACATCACGCGGGCAACAGTGACCTCTGAACTTGTTCTCTGTAAGTGTAAAGTTCATTCTGACCTACCGAAATCAGTGTTGTTAAGTATCAATTACCGTATGCGTGTAAGTTGATTGATCGGAAATGTCTTTAAAATATTATATTAACTCTGGAAAAATAAGATCATAACATCCTGTGAAGAAATGGCGTTTCAGGTTGTAATAAATCCGTTATGAATTAAAATAAGTCGTCATACGTCACGTGTTGTGGTTAGTACATCAGATAGGCGTTTCGAATTAGTCCGGCTAGTCTATCCTGGTTTTATTCAGGCACTCTCCTTTTAAATGCAACTAGAGTGGTCTAATTGTTCAGTGACTTAAGAATATGTTGGCCAGTCTTTGTGAAATATACAAAAAAATAATTTCACACATATTTATTTATTTTTTTTACAAATTTTGATATCAAAACATTTATTTGTTTAGTATAGAATTACATTCACTTTGAATTTATATTCTTATTGGCTCATATGGCAAGCGAAATTCATCTTTACCTATTCAAATACCCCGCAATATTTTTCTTAGATTTTCATTCTGCTCGCCTTTTATGCCTAAGGCATTTGCATTAGAATTTCAAAAGTTGAAATAACCTTCTCACTCTTGTTCGTCTCATTTACATTTTGTCCAACGACGCACAAATAAAATCAAAATCCACTAACAGCTGTTTCCTTCGCTTTGCGGAAAAGAATTGAATTCTAGCGTCAAAATTGTTCTTGCCGCCATCTTGTAAACGTGTGTGCGCTCTCAGATACCCGAAGTAATTGCAGTTTTTTTGTTTAACTTTTCAACAGGAATTATTTATTATTCACCATGAAACAATAACATTTCACTCTACTTACAAATTTTGATAAGAAAATAGAAAAGTATTCTTCAATGAAAAAATATTCTCGTGAAATATGCGCAATTAAAATTTGTATTATCTGAGGCCAAAACTAACATAAATTCAAAAAAGTGCGTCTTTAATTTATCAATTAAAATTTGTATTATCTGAGACCAAAACTAACACAAATTCAAAAAAGTGCGTCTTTAATTTACAGTACACGTAAATTGTTAACTAATTGTGAAGCAAATTAGTTAATACGCCTAAATTATTTTGCTGAATCACTATTAGAAAAATCATACATTGTGACACACTTCAGGGCAATTCAGGGTGGACCTATCACCTTAAAGTAGGCCACGACTACCAGCTTTTTCTGTGTTACCCACTCACCATTTAAACATAAACAATTTACGTAATTTGAAGTATAGAAAATTGTGAAAAGTATGTAACTGAGAATCTTTATAATCTAAAGTCTTTACCAGATATTATTTCGGCTAATTAACAGTATGCGTTCGAGACATAAGAAACGAGAGACCTATTAAGATTTAGTAGTACATGGAAGGATAGTAAAGTGGTTATTAAATAAATAGGACACGTGTTTATGAACTGATTTCATTTAACTTGTACACTGACCAGTGGCAAATTTTGTGAACGCTATAATGAAATTTGGGAATATTTTAAACACTCTAAAGATTAAAAGGTCTGGTTACTTAAAGAGCCATTTAAACTGGTAGTGCTTATATAGTTAAGTTTGGCATCGGAGTCATTCCGTGCGTTCTCGGTACACAAATCAAGTTGCCATAGAAACGTACCTGGTTTAGGAAAGTAGACGATCATCAATCAAGAACGCTCTCCTAATGGCAGGACTCCACGTATGTAGACAATTCGGACCCGGGGTTCTGGTTAATCTCAATGCCGTTTGTATTCTTCCACGATCTCGAAAGAATGCGTCATAAATAGCCCACGACTGCCTCATCCGAAAGTGTTACTTCCTCACAATTTATTCAATTTAATCAGAATAATTTCAACAGCTTCGAGGACGCAACATGCAGACGGACGGACACACGATCTGTCCTTTGTTTTAATTTCGACCTGCAAGATTCTACCAGCTTAATTCGGAGAACAACTGTTGTGTTAATTCTTACTGAAGGAAAGTTGTTCTTATATATTTTAGAAACATCTGATACGAAAGACACTTTCAAGGCATCTCATATAAGATATTGGTCGTTATAGGCTGTATTTACTTGTAATTCAAATTAGTGAAAAAATGTTTTACATTATCTCTCGACAGATAAAGAGAGGTATGTAAGGTTTTTAAAAAACAAGGAGTAGAAATCTTATTTAAATAAAACCAAGAATTGAAACGATTATTAGCTTTCTGGATTCTGACGTCACGTGGGCGTGTAGAATTTTAGTCTAACCAGATTTCGTCGAAGCCCGGAACAAAGTAACTTACAATTTCGCCGCTTCAATAAACAAAAGATGTTAATTCGAAAATTACGTAACGTTATCCTCTAAATGCAAGACAGTGCCATGTTCCGAAGTGAATAGAAGCTGCAAAGTTTTCTCGTCGTCTTGTTTTAACGTTTCTTTGTCGAGACTTGGACACGTAAAACAAACGACAGTTCTGCAGAGACACGTTCAAGTTCGTGAGATGCTTTGATTTATAAATTTGTCAGTGGCTCGAGTATTTCATGTTTACGATTCATACATGTAACTGATTGTATCGTATTAGATCGGATTCCAAGAAACGGCGTGCGTTATTACTCGGCGTAATGAATTTCTTTTGTCTGAATAATCTTCAAAACGTCGTTCAAGATCAAAGCACTCTTCTGTTTGTAGGTTGCTTTGCATGTGGGTGTCAATAACTGCTGGGAAGAACACGGGGTAGCATTTATTACGACGCGGGTCTTTCGAGAAATCAATTTATTTAGATGTTACGAAATTTGGATTTTTTTTTCTCGAAAGCAACAAGAAATCACGAAACTCCCGATTCATATGATTTTATTCCTTTTGGAACGGCACTAACATTTAAAATTGTGTTCTGTAAGAAAATGTGAAAAAACTCAAGTACTTGGGGACGACACTTACAAGTCAGAATGAAATTCATGACGAAATCAAGAGCAGATTAAATTCAGAATAATGCTCGCTATCATTAATTTCAAAATCTTTTGTCCTCCCATCTCATATCAAAGAGTCTAAAGATTAAAATATGCAGAAGTGTAATTTTTCCAGTTGTGCTGTATGGGTGCGAAACTTGGTCTCTCACTTTCAGGGAGGAACATAGATTGAGGGTCTTTGAGAACAGAGTGTTAAGGACCTAAAAGGGAGTTAGACGGATCATAGAAAAAATTGCATAAAGATGAGCTTCACGGCCTCACCTGATATTGTTAGGGTGATTGAATCGAGATGGGCGAGACATGTGGCACGCATGGGGGAGGGGAGGGTGTTGGTTGGGAGGCCTCAAGGGAGGAGACCTCCGGGAAGACCTAGGAAGGCGTAGATGGGAGGATAACATTAAGATTGACTTTAGGAAGACAGGAATCGACAGAGCGAAATGGATGCAGCTGGCTCAGGATATATTCCGGTGGCAGGCTTTTGTGAAAACGGGGATGAACCTTCGGGTTCCATAAAGAAATTGGGCTATTCTTTGACAAGCCGAGTATACAATCGACTTTTCAAAAACTGTCTGTACCATAGTGTGGGTGATTCTGTAAGAAATCAAGAGCACATTAAATTGGGGGGAATACTTGCTAGAAATCAATACAGAACCTTGTCTTGTAGCCAGCATCCGAAAGATTGAAACCATTTTACGTGTTGTTTCAGGTGTAAAACTTGGCCTCTCACATTAGAAAAAAAGATTCACGGCGTCTGAGAACATGATACAGAGAAGAATATTTGGACTCGAGACTCGAATTAGTATTATTAAAAGAGGGCGATAGTGGATGATAAACATGTTCTCTTGGAACTAAATCATTTAAGAAGGAAATCTGTGTCCCTTTCCATACAGCCTATCTAATCTAACCACACGCATTATTTCTGATGCGTTTTATGTAAATTATTATCAAAACAGACTTATGATTAATCTAAGGAAAGCAAGAAAGTTACGTAATCAAATCGTACAACTGAATCCAATCACACACACTGTTCACAGTCTATTCAATTTGATACGAAATAGTAAAAAAAAAAGGAAAATTAACAAAACATTAAAGATTATTGTTACGCTTCTGGAGTGTATTTGCTTTGAGCTGTCCAGCTGGGGAAACTTTACGAATATTTGCGGCGTACAAAATCCACATATACAGTCGACGTACGAGGAGCACAATTTGTACACAAATATTTACGCAAAGCTGTCAGGCAGATCCTACCTCGGCCTTGGACGACTTTAACACCGGCAGGGGTCGCTGGTTGGAATCCCGCTTGGTACACAAGAGTTTGTCCACCTTTTAGGTTAGGTTAGCAACTAAACTTTGCGCCATGTTCGCTTCGCCATATCTGCCTTTCTGCGTGCAAAAACTCGAGAATCTCTTAAAAAGGATTTTCATTAAATTTTATGTTAAAAAGTTTTGGGTCACTGAAATATGTCGACATATTCCAAGTTTTGTTTAGATCTGACAACAATTTAAGGCGCTTTTAATGAAGACTTATAATTTTATCGATTGGTTACTCTCGTATTTTAATCACGCATTCAACCAATACCAGGCAAACTAGAATTAACGCGGATTTAATAGCAGGTTTTGTTCCCAATTAACGCGCCCGGTTTAACGCGGTTTCTGGGAAGGGTAAGACAATTCTATTGCGCATGCGTCTGTCTGCATTTTGGTGTTTATCACTCGGCTTTGTTGGTTGGTTTATTTAATCTTTGTTCCATGTCCGGAGTAATATAACAAAACAGCGCTAAGCTGGTGTTGGTGGCGAAATAAAGAAGCACGGAAATCCGTTTTTTTTAAACATTACGACAATAGAAACACGTGATATTGTCCGTGCGTTTTAGCAGCTTAAAATTCTGCGACGGTTAGAAATGAACTAACACGACAGTCACAGAGTTTCTCAATTAATCCACAACAGCGCATAAAAACTGCACGGAATATTTTTGTTTAAATCATGTGCGAGAGAGGACTGTATAAACAACACGTATCGCGAGTTGCCCGGTTTTGCTGAAAGTCTTAACTACTGTGATCCACCTAGATTCACATGTATGCTTTATGTCAATACCATGACCCACGGGAATATATCTACTTTGTGTTGAAGAGTGATGCTGTTTAATACACCATTACATTTGCAAACAGCACCGAAATTAAAGAAATGCATAAATTTTCTCTGTAAAATTAAATTACACGTGACAAAATCTTCACGCAAATTAAAGCCAGATATCTGCCAAACGCACCAACACAAAGCCGACCATCTAACTGCAGACGACTCAAAACTGCCCATCCCCTAAAAAAAATGACCATAGGCACAACAGCGTTCCTGCTACAAGAGCCGTCACCGTCAGAAATTACAAGTATTTTCGTATCGCACTAATGGAGTACTTTTACAGTTAAGCGTGATTAACACTAGATATTATACGAGGCGCGTCCTCAAAGTAAGTTTCCCTGGGGCCGTTTACAGAAACAAAACACAATTTCATGGAAATATTTATTGCAACAGATACAGCAAGTGTCCAGCTATTTTTCAACATATTCGCCACCGGAATTGAGACATTGGTCATACCGTGGGACCAACTTTTGAATACCTGGGTCGTAGAAGTCTGCCGCCTGGGATTGGAACCACTGTGTGACAGCCATCTCCGCCTCTCTGTCATTCTCAAAACGCTGACGCTGACGCTGACCGGACAGGAATTTCTTGAGGTGTAGGAAAAGATGGAAATCACTGGGAGCGAGGTCCGGGCTGTAGGGTGAATGATTAAACACCTCCCAGCTGAACTCCTGCAGGAGACTTGCTGTCCGTCGAGCCGTGTGCGGCTTAGCGTTATCACTGACCGCACTTCACAGTCGGCGGGAGCTGGAATAAGAACCTCCCTCTTCAACAGCTGCAACGATGCTACTGTGAGAACGCGGGAGGTGCCGTTAGTGCATGCGCCATGCTACGTCATTGCTCTATCACGTACGCACAGTCGCTTCGCGCAATATAAGGTTTGCTAGCTGTGGGACGAGTGGGAAACTTACTTTGAGGACGCGCCTCGTACTACGAATATAAGATATGTTCTCTGTGATTAATGAAGTGTGTACCGTCTTAGATTTGTTCAGTATATTTTATTTTTAATTAAGCTTTCGATATCCATAATTTTCTTAACGTTTCATTCAAACTATTAAGAAACTTGTTCTAAAGTTTTTTAATCTTACTTTTGAAGTCGTCACATAGTACCCCCACTCTCAATTTTCTCCCGAGTGATGTTTTACTAAGCGGAACGGATGAAACAGCTAGCTAATATCCTGTAGAATAATTTACTTCAGTGTCTTGTTAACTAGTGCCTACGTTCATGTCTCAGAGAGAAAGTATGCGCTCTCAGTAATTAATGTATTCTCTTTCCTCTGAAAAGACATGATGCCTTATATAATTCTCGCCTGTTTCCAAAAATCGCACAATAATTATTAGCCCAGTTAAGAAACAACTCTTTAAACATTTCTGACACTATGACTGGCGTCTAAAAACCACCAAATGTGGCGTACAGGCAACTCTCTGTTTACGAAATTTCCCTATAACGAACGTCACAATTCATTCAAAATTTCTGAAAGTCTCCAAAAGACAGAGTTCCTTATAAAACGAAATGCCAAAGTCAACATAATTGTAAGATTTAAATAAATAAACTTTCAAAAAATGTATTTATTTACAATAATTATCAGAAAATTATTATATGATAATTAGTACATGGGTTAATGCTTTAAAACGGCTCCTAACGTATAGAATACGTATCGTAAAAACTCAGGAATGCAACAAAAACGTTTAACAAACAACGTCTTGGAACGGAATTCGTTTGTAAACCGAGAGTTGCCTGTAATTAACTAATTTCATTTAATGAAATTTAAAATGTATATTCTATTGAAAAGTGGTGCTTACATAGAAGAGACTTAAATATGCATTAACATAAAACCACATATCTACTTATTAAAACTTTCTGACCGTAACTTTGATGATGGTAATTTAATTATACATTCCGATATCTTTGGAATTTGTGAACGTAATACGCCTCTCGTGTTTTCAACACAAAGTCTATATAACGCCCAGGTTGTGCGGCAACTGCTCCTACACTACATTGAAGCAGGTAATCTAAACCGTATGTAACACCGTGGGCTATTACTGTTCTTAGTAATGCGATGCGATGCTCTTAGATCTTTGTGAGACGGAGCTTGTTCATCCCCGGGATGACACAGAGCGTATATGGAGCAGCTATGGTAGGATGTTGACAGGAGAAAAGGTGTCCTCTTGGTATTCTATCTACCGTAAATCCCACATGGACTGCCCTCGACATGAACCCGGTTCTTCGGGGAGAGATACTGATGGCTAACCGCCTGAGCTATGTCCCAGCCTGCAGTATTTGTCACTGCTGCCTTTCGACGACCTATGACCTTTGCAACTTCAGTATTCAGAATTCATCTTTGTTAACAGAACACTTTAACTGCTTTGTGTGTGCTAATTGGCAGTGTGTTGCCTTTTCTATCTGCCATGTGTTCAGTTCATTCCCCCCCCCCTCTCTCTATGCACAAATTAACACAGAGAGTGAAATTGAGGTTATCAGCTCGACTCTTAGTCGATATCAGATATCCTGAGGAATTCGATATGTGTAAACACACAGCTGTGCAGTGTATAAAATTTTACATGACTACATATAACTGCTCAGGATGGAAGAAATTCAAAATGTGACTTATGTTATACTTACGGTTAACATGTCACAAGGTTGCTATGGACACATATGTTTGCTTAAAATGAATAAACAGGCATATCGTAATAAAAGTAACTCGTAAATTTAAAGTCGATGTACTTTTAAACTTACGTTTTGTAGAATATCTTTCCACTAACCTTGTCGGATATTATTTCTCTCAAAATATGTTGCTTCAATTGGCAGTCTCAGTTAACCAACCATGCTGATAAAAATCTGAATCTTCGGAAAGTCAGAAACGGATAGAATTTCACTTAAGTATTGTGTTGTTTACAATTAGTGCCATTTTACAAACTCATTCTTGTAAACAAACATTACATTTCTTCAACCGAATTCATAAGTCATGGACACTCTTTGTTAATATTCGGCATAGGAGGTTAACCAAGAGACCGCTATTTTGATTAAGGGATTTTGTAGTTCCCGAGTCTGGACTAATGCCGGGAGAGAAATTTCCTTTCACATAATTTTCTCTTTGTCATTCCAGACAATCTTTAGACTCCAAAGCAGGAACATTCATAGGCAAAAAGCAGTCGTTGAATACAACTGTAAATAAAGTTATGTATTTCCTTCCCGAGCCATAGCGGGCCTGCACACAACATATCACACATCCCTGAGCGTTGCGAAAAGACCGTTCTGGACAATTTCATGGCTTTTTGTGAGACTAACATGTTACTTAATTCTACGAGTAATTAAGTTTAGGTTCAATAAAATCGGGTAATTTAATAAATGAATCAGTGACTACTAGCTTCTCAATGAGAAATTTACCCCATAAATTTATTTCCAGTTTCAAAAGAAGTTATTAAATACAATTTTGTCCTATTTTAACATCAACCACACACGTGCACAGAGCACTACTAAATTACTCACAGTTATGCAGCTAAAGGCAATCTGCCAGCTAAGACCATAAGCCGATACCTTTCTAAAACGAGGCACAGTTATAATAGTCATAACTCCTCAACGTTCGTTGCCATAGGCAAGTTGATAAAGACGAGGATTAACGCGTTTGAATACAGCCGTGATCTCTGTATGGGACGTATTTCAGGCAGTGAAATGGCAAAGGAATTATCGGATGTGTTGAGGCTTCGCAACTCAAACGACTGGGCGAATCTGAGCGCTCTCATCAGGCGACATCTCAACGAGAATGACATCTCTGGTCTGATTGACTACCCCAGTCTGGACATGGTAGATCCACCGGTGAAGACCGCCCTCGTCTGGATATATTCTCTAACAGCGGCGTTCAGCGTCGCCGGAAATGTCACCGCCATAGCCGTGCTCTCGTTCGGAAAGAGGTGAGTTGCTTCTGACACAGTCACGTGGATCGAGATTTATAAAAGTGAGCCCGAGGAATTTGGTCACGAGACGAATCGACTGTCGGTTAGCATTCCCGAGACAGACTATAACAATTAAGGTTGTCCGTCCTTTACCTCAGGCCCTCCAGGCTACTTTAGGGATATTACCTTAAATTAAACTACAGTCTCTTATAATAATACTTTCCAATTTGTCATTCACTGATTATCCTATCGTTCGATGCTCTTACGTACTGTGGCTATAATTTTGCTCGAAGCCCCACCGGAATACGTGGAAAATTGAACATAATTGCCACATTATTCGCGCTGAACCACCTACGAAAATGGGACTCTTAATGGAACTGGTTAAACAGGCTGTTTGTGAATGTGTGACCGCTAAGTATGAAGGTAAATAAATTAACAGACGTGTGAATCATACATCTGATGAATTTAGAGAAAACGAATATTGTTAAATCGTTAGTCCCAGAACCAAATTTAAATTGAACTGTCATTGCTATCGGAAAATTAAAATGTTGCTCATTTGCAGATTAGCACCATTTCAATTATTCAACAGCTATTTAAATATCGATATAATACCAACAAACTTTAAACCAGAAACACACCGAAAACTTTTCTACGTAATACATGTAATTAATGCATTCAGACTAGATTAAAATCTCTTACTGATTAAAAACGTAATAATTCTGATCCTGTCAAAAATCCTACAGTGATTTTTTTTGTAGTGCAGGAATATATTTGTACCAACGTAGATAATATCGAAATACTTATTACATTTTTATAATCGCTCATCGTTAAATGCGACCCTACTTATTAAAGAACTGAGTAAACTTTTATCTCAATAACGGTGCAGATACAAGTAATACGATTAAAACTTAATGAGGCGTGAAAGCAAAGTTGTTAAGTAAAAGCTGGGTTTCAGCATCAATCACATCTCCGAATACTATTATCCCAATTGAATGGAAGGCGATAGACAGGATATTAGTCTCGGCGTAATTTCTGTTCTTCAAAATATTATTAAAGTCTAAAGTTACACCGGGAATTTCTATCGCTTCCGTAATGTAAAAGAGATTTCCGTCCTTATCAGGATTATATCCGGCCTCTAGAAGACTTCTATTTTACTTTGTCTATCTTTCTTAGCAGCTTCAAAATTGCTGCCGTGTATAAATACTGGCATATTGACTTTAATATGGGCGTTGTGTTCCTCATGCAAATGGCATGCTAATATTCTTCTCATAGCTCTGCTCTCTCAAAATGCAATTAGGACACACATACACTAAATCATGCTTCTTTCTGATGTAATACTCTCTCTCTCTGTAGTTATTTTCCAATAAGCCAATAAATTATTTTAAAAATATGAGGAGATGTGCCAATATCTCCTAGCATACATGGACAAATGGTTTTTAGAGGTAACTGTTGAATTAAATATTTAAAATTGTATTTTAGATTGTACCCTCACCCCACAAGGAAAGGAAAGATTTATACCTGCGTGTGTGTGAATGTTATGAATTCCTCCGTCAAATCACTTCTGAGCCAATAAACCGTTTTTAATTAAATTACACATATACTGAGATAAATTCTTTCGGCGTTGCTCAGCTAAATTTCAGCCATTAACATTATATGGCCATGTTGGCCGCAGGAACTACGGAGTTATGGAAAACCTGTCGTCTTTCAATGCCATATCATTATACTGAACATGATCGTAGATTTGAAAAAAAAAATATTGGAATATTTTTCATATAAATTCTGTCCAAAGTAGGAGACGTCTCGATATATCCATCTGCTTTTTGGTTTGGTAATAATACCGCAATGAAGTCTTCTTAGGCGATGAAACTAGTGAAAATGGAGTTATGATCCAACGTTTCAAAGACTATCTGTGCTACCATCTTCAGGGCTGATCGCCAAAGAAGACTTCACTATATTCAGTTGTCGGAAAAATACGTACTCTATAGACAAATGGAATATTTACAGACCTGAATAAAATATTTTTTGTGAGTTTGTAAAATCTAATACCAGACTACACGGCGCAACAACCCAGAAGACAGGACTCGCCGTCGTGAAAAGCTCAAATCCTAAAAGTTCAGTGTAGTTTGAACAATTTCCCGGGTGTAAGATAAAACTTAAAATTCTAAATACGGAAGTGGCACTCAGCTTTTCAAACCAGACGCTAGAATAAAGACAATTCTGAGGCACAGATACTGCAGTTAACAGAGTTATACGGTATAATGCAATGTATCTGGATACGGCAGTTCAGATATAAAAACAATTTCCTTCATTGTTCTTTATTACAATCTCCCCTGAGTTCAAGATGCTCATTCCATTTCGTGGGTAGAGAGAAAATTCACCTAAAGCAGAATACAAAGTTTAAATGAGAATATATTTTTAAGACTGTCGAAATTGATCAGTCCTTATAGACACACCATTAAATCCCATTAAAGAAAGATTAGATGGGACAGCCAACTAGGTTTAACGCAAACTGCAAAGTTATACCTCGTTAAAGTCGCACATTAAACTCTAGACACTTAAACCTAAAAAAAAGTTTGTCTTTACTGGCTACTGGATTCTTTACTGCGTGTTACTTCTATGTAAATATGATCTCCCAGCGTCGATAATAAAATTTGTGCTCGTGTTTACTGTAGATTATCACAAATACAGATTGTAGTCACAAGCAGAATGTAATTTCGTGCTTCCTTGCAGTAAATATTAAGGTTGACTGCTTAATAATCTCATTGAGACACGTCCCTCCACAAAAAGTTTGAATTGTGCTTGTAGAATTAATTACGATACTGAATTCGACTTTACAATAAACTTCCTCTCCCTTGTAGAGAGGATTTGAAGTAGGAGAACCGTCACTTTGTGTTGAGTTTCCAGGTTAGGTTGATAATCAAGTTATTACAACTTTCAGGTATTTGGCCCACAGCTTGTATACGTTTTGGTCCTCTGAGATATCTCTCTTAGCCTGTCCGTCGTCTTGACGTGTTTGTCACTCCGATGATTTACCAACATCCCCTGCGACTTTGAGTCAATTTAAATGGGACAAATCTCGGTAGCAGAATCCTTTCTGAGAAGTTAACAGCCGGTCAGCTTTTCGAGAAATTCCCCCACCCATTATGCAACCCAAATGTTCATTACCGCGTTCACTAAAACCCTCTAAATTCGAATTATTATTCTTCAGGCAAGTAATTATCACCCCCCCCGCCCCAATGTAGAGAACCACCCCTTGTTAGCTGTTTGCATAACTTCATAAAGTTGGTAATAAGCCTACATCACAATGACCCTGGATAGTAGACGACATTTACGAGATTGAGAATTTCACGGTGGTAAAAGATGGCGCCTCGGACTTATGGGTTTTGATTACGCGAAGCGTCGAACATGTTCTCCAAGACGAACGTATCAGCTTCATCTTCAGGATCGAAAGAGTTGGAGGCAATAATTTTCGAAAAATTTTATTAAGCACCTACAAGACACGGATAATATATAATTCACACACACACACAAATCAAAATTCCATACATTGGTCCAGTACCCTGAGTGTGGGAGGCACCCGGTTCAAATCTTAGTCGGGGCACAGGCTACCCTCATGTTTATTTTTGGATTTTCCTTCTTCCTTGTAGACGTACTTACCGGACCCTTAGTATTTATCATATTATATTCACATCCGATTAGAAATTGTTGACCTCAGCAGTTATTTTAGGATCTCTTAACGATAAAATGATTGCCTAAAGTTAATATCATCTTCAAATACATTTAATATCTAATTTTACTTTATACACTTCGTTATATTTGATCAACGTATTAACTTTCAGAAGGACCACATTTGTTAATATTCTATCAACGACTTTCTCTCATTTTTTATTTATTAATCATTATTAACAATAACAAAACATGTTATTTTTAATAATTATTAATAAATATCTTTTTCGGTGTCTAGTAACCAGTATACGGAAAAATACCGTGTTATAAAGAATGAAAATAAACCCTTTGAAATGCGGCAACGGATCGCCAGAATTTATAAGCAGAACCACCTCTGATCAAGCCACATGAAACGTCCATGTGAGAAACATTTCTCACTTAAATCAATTCCCACTTCTAAAGACTTAACGTGAGCGTTGTTGAGTTACCTAGCGATATGTATAATACCATATTCACCGGGATTCCAACGTACGACAGATTTTCAGTGCTGTAACCTCTACAGCTGGAATATAATTGTCGTAGGAAACAATTTCGTCTTGGCGTCGTATTTCTGTCGAGTTTATAGTTTCAATGTAACAAAAACCACCCCATCGACACTCGAGCCCAGAACATTTTCTCCGGGTTTTGGCCTTTACAAGGCATAAGGACGCCAAGTTTGGGGCAAATTCGTGTTATCTGTTCTGGAGCTACAAGGAAACACACAAAAACATATGGACCTGCATACACCTATAATTTAAAATTTGTATACGTCTAGAAGATAAGGATGTAATCAAATATAAAATAAAGTGAAATTGAGGTTGATGTAGTCACACACTTCCCGCATGGCGGCGTCTCTGATTATAAAACCTAATACCAAAACGACTTAACATAAAACCAGTAAAGCCTTCGTGTAGGATTTACTACCAATAAAGTTAAAGGCTAAACTTGTGAGAGACGCTCAGCGTCGGCGTCACATTCCTGCACCCCAGCGCAACTGTTTCTTTGAATGTTCCATTAACATTTTCACGAAGGAAAATAAAGCTTCAAAAATCATAAACAAAATAGAAATTACATGTACTCCAGATTGAAGCAAAAACTTACGTTCGTATTAATTTAGGACGCACGTGTTAAATCTTAGCGGAATAAACATTGCATGTTCCGGAATTATGATAATCAAAGAAGCAGGATTTCTGCTAACACGAAGCGAATAATTACGTGATGTTTCAGAAAAGGGGAAATTGATAAAAATAACCGTGCTTATTAATACGATCAAAGTGAAAATGAGAGTCGCCAAAAACGCACAATACTCTCAATTCTAAGACAGAACAAAATACTAAGTTAAGTAACTTAAAGTTTTATTTATTTTTTATTTTATTTATTTAGTGTTCTGTCTGACGACAGGCGACAGGTCCATATGGACAGGATCCTTCCATCCTTTTCTCTTCTCGGACTGGGACCTGTTCATATACGTTCTTGGCAGATGATCCAGAAGTGGTTTGCCATTGCCTTCTTCTGGGGGTGAATGGAGTAATTGTTGGGATGCCACGGAGGAAAACTCCGTGTTGCCTAGACCAAGGCCTTGCCCAACACAAGTTATAAATGCGGGCACCGCCGGGAATCGAACCCGAAACCCCAGGATTACAAGGCCAGCGTTACGCCAGGGAAGCTTAGGTCCTTCGTAAGTGACATCTTTTGATTTGTGACCTTAATGTTCTGACCTTCGAAACCGCACGTTATAGCTGTCGGA
>NW_019059750.1:108337-155191 GCF_000696155.1 Zootermopsis nevadensis
TGCATACCGTGCAGTGTTGAATATCTAAAATATAAAATTATGCATAAAACAAAACTGTTTACACTTCAAAAACACTTTGTTCGAAAAGCGTTTCGACCTCATGAGGTCATCATCAGTGGCGAAGACATATTAATTAAAGTAAGACTTCGGCCAGTGGATATTATGTTGCTATGAGTGACTCCAACTCTTGTACAATATAAACGTTCAATGTGGTATTACATGAAGTATGATTTTATAAAACATGACTATTTTTACGCACAGTCCTTTATAACAACGCGTTGATTTATGAATTGTATGATTTTAATAGACAGATTAATGGACTTAATTAATATGTTTTCGCCACAGACCTCATGAGGTCGAAACGCGTTTGGCACAAAGTGTTTTTTAAAATGTAAACAGTTTTTGTTTGTATTGATAATTTTACATTTTAGAATTCCAGATATCAATCATTTAATCAAATTGCTGGCGTTCATGCATATTAAGAGACAGTCTACGATGGAATGTTATTGAAATAAATTCTGCAGTAAAATATGCTAGAACAATCTGCAAAAATAGGGCCTGTATGGAGACGTTAAACTTATTTATTGTGTACAATAGCATTGGTATAAAAGTATGTCCAGAAAGCGATTTATATAGTCATATTTTCTGATTTTACTCAGGTCTTCGGGAGATTTAAGGGCATTCCTCATCAACCTGGCTGTGTCCGATGTCACAATGGCTGTTTTTTCAATTCCGTTCACCTACACCATGTGAGTACGTTGCTATGACGATTCGCCATGAAAAATGATCCTATAGTTGACATGAAAACTTTCTTCGCTCTGCCTTTAAAAATGACGTTTCTGTTTTGAAACTTCGAGATACGAATTATAGTTTTTAAACTCATAAGGGAATTATAATGTGTGGAGAGCTGTCAGCCAATTCTCCATCTACTGAATTCTACTGAATGGCTAATAAAATATATTACATGGACAACAGAAAAGATTGTCTATGAAATGATTATGAAATTGTGTGGAAAGATTTACCATTACGTTATGCCAACTAATATCTACGTTGGTTGGGTTTGGTTGGATGTTTGAGTGGTTGATGATCATTGCAATTTTGGGCTATATAGGATAATATTTATGATGTATGTGTTGTTATAACCGTTGCCATGGTAATGTTGTGAAGAAATGTCGGGTTTTAACCCACGATATTTATGACAATGTGTCACTCTTGACTGGCGATTTGCTGGTCGCTTCGCTAAATTTTTCTTATTAACATGAGGTGCACAGTGAACTATAGTAAAATATATAACACATGATACGGACTAAACTCGTATTCTGTGTCTCATGGAAATTCTCATGGAATCAAAAGGCAAATGACACATAACTCATGCAGGTCCTTAAATAACATAACCCTTAAAATAAAGTAATATAAATTTATATTTGGTAACACCCATTTGACTTCAGAGCCGTATGTAATATTTCGCCTAAACTTAAAATAAGCTAGAGTTAAGTTAATCGTTTGGATTACATAATTCTGAAAATTAAATTACGTTATTGAAACGTTATAAAACAGAAATGCATGTATAATGTAGGCGGAGTTTCATAAAAAAATTAGGGTTTGTCGGTTTTTAAAAACCGGTTTTTTGGAACAATTTGTAAAATTCGAAAACCGGTTTTTTAAATTTAAAAAACCGGTTTCAGATACTAGAATTATTATGGAAAAATTAGTTAATTAATTAAAAACGTTAATATTTTGACTTGAAAAGCTCGTTCATACGAGAGTCTTTGCAACAACGCGGATATTCATTACCAAAAAACAACTCTGGAGTAAAGGATCTCATTCATACGTTTTATGACAATTCCAAACGTGAAATTATAAATAAATTCGATTGTATTAAGAAGAATGGGATTTTTTTTATAACTTTAGATGAGTGGACTATCAAAAGATATCACAGATATTTGAATATCAACGTACACCATTTTGCGGAAGAATTTAATTTGGGCTTAGTTCCAATAGCTAGTTCCTGCGATGCTAAGAAAACATTAGAATTAGTTTCCGAGAGGCTAGAAATTTTTAACTTGGATCTAGCAAACGACATAGTTTATAATTCATATTTTGTACGGATTTTAGTTATTTTAGTTTTCTATTTGGTTTTGTACAGAGTATATTTTATTTTGTTATATTTTTCTAATTCCATAAATATTAAATAAACTGAAAATTTTTAAAATAAGTATAAATATTTTTAATGGTTTAACTATTTTTGTTTTGTTTTTTGTAAAAATTCGAAAACCGGTTTAACCGGGTTTTTTGAAAAATCCTGGAATTCGAAAACAGCTTTTTTCAAAAGTCGGTTTTTGTATAAATCCTAATAAAAATCTATTAAAGGATTCGGGAGAGAAAAGTAAGTTTTAATTAGACCCTTAAAAGTCAATCACAGTAATATTTGTATTATACAAGTACGCGTACAATACTTGAAATTCTATCACAGTACGTGAAAAGAATTAGGAGCGCACACACGTATTAATAAACAAACTATTGTTACCTGAAGTGGACCTTTGATTAAATTAAACAAAACAAACGCACGTAATAATCACGTAATACAAAAATAGCTCAATAAATTTTGAGTAGTTTCACCACACACAGTTTAGGCCGTGTTAAATTCGGACAAGCAGGCAAAATGGGCACAAGGAAAGTTTGTGACCTTAAAAAATTTCTTGTTTCACACATGCATCTAACATGAATGTTAGGGTAACCTACTATTTCTTCTTTCACGTCTTTGAAATTCGATTATTTTATGATCCACTTCGAACAGCAAGGACCAAAGAAATTAACTTTGCAAAGATTTCCTTGCCTAATAATAATAAATCATATCACACAGAAATAATTGATATTAGTATTATCGCGTTGACTTTATTTTAAATAATATTCGGTTGAAGTTATATGTAACGTTAAATCATGACTGCTGATTCCCATGATTAACGCACCATATAATAATGAATACTAAATAATTTTTAAAATATTTTAAACCATAGAGGTATTATTTTATTATATTACGATAATATGAAATAGCAAAATTTTTATAAGTTTTTAAGGAATATTAAATATAATTTGTTTCCCAGTCTGCTACTGAAACAATTTATAAATTCGAATTTCCAGCATAACGTATATAAACGTAACAGTTCCAGTATCTATTATTGTACTCTGTATGCTATCTGTGAGGATGGCATTTTTGCCGAAATCCTGAGTAAAGCAAAATGTAACACATTCTTTGATTTAAATAAAAAAATGATTGTATCCGATGACATGAAAATGTAGACGAAAAACTATTTGTTTCTGACAATTAAAACTTACTGCTCTAAATTACACGTTAAAATTGTAATAACCGAGAATATAAGGTAATAATGATCGCGAGTCATTAAGAAAACTTACAATGAAATAAATAAACTCATAAAAACATAAACGTACTCAGCTTAAAGTCATTACCAGAATTAAATAAACATAATGCTTGCAGTAATTTCTTGAATTAAACACCAAAATTGAGATACTGCACTTTTATTACTAAAACGTTCGTCGACTTTAGTTAAGCATTATTTATTTCTGAAGTTTATACCCCCATTAGCTTGTTACACAATGAGACAATATTACGAAAGACTAAACGAAAATAACCTGGTTCCCTTTTTAGGTCTGATAACTTCTGAACGTGACCGGACTTGATATCAAGTTGTCACGTAAATGACGAAAGATTATCCAGATGGATAAATTAATACACCAAATACACATCCTACTTCCTTTTGCTCTCACACGACTACAAGTGTCAGACATCATTGCAAGGGTTTACGTAATAGCAGAAGCTGTTCAAAACTTTATCTTGCTAAATTTGCAAGGCGGCTAATTGCTACACGTGCGTTTCAAGTTTAGAATTGTAAAGTTCTAACAAATTTTAGCTGTGAAGTGCAATCGAAGCCAAGGTTACTTTACCATCCGAAAACTGCATAAGCTCAGAATAAAAGCACAACGCCGTTCGTATGCGGCAACTTCTCCGACAGTTGTGTAGTGCGGCTCAGTCTACATCACACGCGCGCTCTCTAAACGATCTGAGGTAACAGGAGATTTGTGATGAAAAAGACGATGCTGGCACACACGTAACAGATAGAAGCAGGGAGTCTGTCTTCTTCTCTTAAAGCTGATGTACTAAATGTCTTTTTTAAGGGATATAACAGAAGGTCTGCCAACACAGCTTATTAACCGTTTTCATTTTTCTACGAAAATAAATTTAATTAAACCAAATTAATATTATTACACTTTAATTTACAATAAGTAGAAGTACAAATGAGAAATTAAGTACTTAAATTTCTAAAGTCTATAAATTAGTTGAATAATATACGTGGGGGGGGGGGTTAGAATTTGTAGTCTCCACCAAATATTCTGCAAGTGAGCAGGTCATAATAAATATTGTTTTCCCATTAATGATTGATTAATTCGTATACGCATCCAGAGTAATATTATTCAACCCAAAAACATTCTAATTATGTTGCTGTTAACAAGCATAAATATCAGTGACAGATATTCGGACCGTACACTACGAAGTCCAGAGTCTCAACGTAACATCAACCTTGACAAATGTCGACGAAATCTATGGGGACAGATACTTAAGTTCATAACTTTTTCTTACAAGAGAATTAAATAGTGACAAACTTTCCAATTCATACGGATTATATTAGAAAAGTTAACTTTTCGTATAACGAGACGAGAACTCTGCTTCTGAGTAGGCTATGTGCTAGACACTACGCCGCCATTTTGCTGTTTGCGAGTTTCGACTAATCGCATCGATTGTTTGGCAGCTTTATGCTGGGACGCTGGATCTTCCATCCCCTATTCTGCTCCGTGGTGATAGTCATGCAACACGTATCTGCCGTCGTTTCGGTCTACACCCTGACTGCTATAGGCATCGACAGGTAAGTTTTATTACGTAGACTTTCAAACGCCACAATACATCTCTGTCAGTAAAGTTACTGAATGGACGATCGATTATCGATTTTCTTTCATCACCTATTCGTCCAGACGACCTCTGAGGCCACTCGGTAAACTATTCAGTACCTCACGGCAAGTCTTTACCCATAGTTAAAGCGGCCGAATCGTGGACGTAACTAATTACCAACTCCGATTACTGACATTAAGCAGATTTTCCGCCTTATATGCTCATGGCTTCGCCCTTCTTAACTGCAGATTACACACATTCACATCCAACGTAGTTGCCGAGTGGGTAACACTCATATTTTATATTAGGGAGGTCCCAGCTTCAAATCTCGGTTCATAGACAGGCTAGTCTGATAGATTTTTTCGTCTTTTATTCAGACAAATGCCGGGATAGAACGACTAGTTCTTTCAATATCATTTAAAATTTATAATTTACTAATTAGTCCATCATTCGACGCTACAGGCCTATACATTATGAGATACTGACAGATTTGTTAAATAAAACACAAACAAATAAATGTATATATTCGCATCCGAGACCAATCGTCCTACACAAAGCTCTCCAGACCGATAACGCCAAATTTTCGTTGCTCAATAAAGTTACTTCATTCAAAAGACTTTCTATTTTCATATCACTAAATCGTGAACCCTTGATTTCTGTCAGCCACAGCTAATGTACGAACGTGGTCTACAGAAACTTATGCACTCTACCCAGATTACTGAAAGTCTTGTGAATGGAAAGCCTGCTGTGTTATTAAATCTTGTTCGGTGTGGATAATTAAAATATAAGAGGAACTGAAAACATATGTAGGTACATATGAACTAGCCTGGTACAATAACTTTAAGCCTATAGGCAAATAAATGTTACGTGTGTAGAAGGCCAGTCTCTATCACAAACCATTAACATGGACAAAAGATCTCGGAAACTATTACAAGACTTCCTTCTAGAACAGTCGGATCTGCAACCTAAGTGACTGAGGGAGACGTTCTACTATATTCATTCCAAGAGGTCATATGAATACAAATGTTACTTTAAAAGCTCCTCCGTATAACAAACAAACATTAAAAGTACTTTCAGTTGACATGAATTTTTGGGTTACGAAGGATTACACAGTAAAAGTGGTCATCTTCACCAAGGCAATCGCCCTGATGATGGAGGTAGCAAGGACCTCCGAAACGTCGGTAAACTTGGATCAGAATACACGGCGCAACAACTCGGAAGACGGACATCTTCATACTCGCAGCCGTGAGAACCTCAAATCTCCGATTAGACAGCGTTCATTTTTAAAATAACTCTTATAAAGTGTCACAGTACAAATTTCAGAGGTGATTTTAAGGTAATTTGTCAGTCGCCACATTCCGGAAGACAGCCATCTTCATATTCGCCGCCTTGACAACTTTAAATATCAATTAAAATGTTTATCTTTCATTGGCACCTGCCTTGCTGCTTTCATAACACAAATTTGCATCGAACATGAAGATTCTGGTGAAATATTAAATGAATATCAGCTTTACATTCCAAGATTTCTGTCTGGGCGAACCGTATCTTTTGAAGGCAAGCCAACCTTACAAAATTTAGAGGGAATTTCTTTACTGGAATTGAGTGTTTCTCAGAAGGAGAATATTTTGCAGTCTAAATTCAAAAGAAGAGAAATTCCACAACTTCTGAAATGCAACTTAAGCTCTAGCTCGACGAATGTAAATAAAAAAGAAACGTGAAATTTAGAAGCGCATATTACATCTGCGGGATCCCCCATTATACGGATGAAAAGTAACGTAAAGTACATTGAATCTTCATTTACAGACAAGCATTTTGGAAGACAGGTAAATCGACAGGGAATCCGAATTTGTGTCTTTGTAGCTGTGAATTACGTCATTTTAAGGTTTTAACCGAATTTTGGTCTTGTTTTAATAAGAGACTGTTTTCTTGTGACCACGAAACCGATGTAAGTTTCCAGAATGGTCTAAATTATAAATTGTTCTTTCGGAAGTAATTTGTTGAAATAAGTATTTTTGCATTTGCTCAGTATTCTGTCTGAGGCGCCTTTTGCAAAATTGAGTCCTGTCTGCCCTTTCAACTTCCTTATAAGTTCTTCCGCATTTAGTCTGACAAACGAACTCCGATGTCTCTTAACCTCCAGACCTGACTTCGGCTGGTCTTGTCTGCAATTTCAGTCAATTACTATTTCGCTCCTTTCTCATTGGTCTACAAGACTTCACGCTTCCAGCAAACATAAAAATCGACGACAACCGATCCCAGTGCACACAATCATTTCAAATCGAAACGAAGCTTGGGTGCGTTGATGCCGAACTCCACCCAAATAAAAATACTTAACATAAAAGCAGGTTTTACTACCAGCTTATTCATTGCAACAGAAAATTTGTATCGAATGAAGACGGTACTAAAAACACAAACACACTTAGGAGCATTAATAAATTTCTTGCTTTCAAATTTATTTAACGATGCTATTTCAAATATACAGTTCATATTTGCGTCGAAAGACAGGAAAACTGCATTTCATGACTTAGAAGGCACATGAAAGGACTTTTTGTCACCTATTTTAAGGTATATTCGTATCGAGTTTTTGAAGGGACTGATGAAAACCACGAGAACTTCACTACGCGCCCGACCTCTGGACAGGTCCTGGATCTTGAAGCAAAACGCTAACAGTTATACATCACGACGTCTGGTTACTTACGAGACAACGCAAGGTTGCACAAAGCAGTAATATTTCCAAAAACTGTGTTCCCTTTCTATTAAAATTCTAAGTCAATTTAATCACTTCCTTGCTTAATCCTTCATAGAATTTATAATAGAGTCAAGTCTGTTATACTGGCGTCCCGTTAATTACAATTTTAAATTTTGGCCTACAACTGAACTCCAACGATAAGATATACTTCTCAGAATCTTTCAAGTATTGGTTTCGTCATAATAAGATTTTACAGACAGTACACTTTGTGGGGACATATTGTACGTATTTAAACTGAAGATGAATAAAGTGGCACTAGGACGATGAAAACGATTCAACAAATATTATTAGGATTAACAAATCAATAAGAAATGTGTAAAATATTTTGATTGAAAAGCCTAAAGGAAAGAGGTTATTGAAAAGACACATTAGTAGAAGAAAGGATAATATTAAAACAAATGCTAGGATAGTAGGGATGGAGCTTGTGGAATTGGTTAATCTGGTTCAGGTTAAGATCTGGTAACGGGCACTTTTGATCCATCGGGTTCCATAAAAGACGCTGAATTTCTTGACAAGCTCCTCTTCGGTTGCGAAAAGAGACTCTAATTCATGAAGTTAAGATAAACAAAACCTTCATCGCAGGGATTTTTTAGCCTAAACCCCACGACCAAATTTACCCTTGCATATCGACTCGCGAACCTCTAGGTTACAAATTAAAATTTTACAATAATTAAACGAAGCTACCAACATGTCCACGTAGTACCAAATAATATCCCTTGACAAACCCCGTTACTAGTGACGTATTTGACAATCAATTTGCTTTGGTCTTCCAGTATCAAGTCTAACTTATGTTTTCTGTGTCGGCTCGTCACCGAAAGTGTTCGTTCGTAAGACGCAAACTAATTCTTGATTTGACGTGCCTTGGGCTGCATTTGCTCATAGCGAAATATACTGCCAAATACCGAAGACATAAACAAATCGTGTTTTGTAACATCTGGTAAATATTTGCATTTATCATACAGCGTGTCACGATATTACAAAAATGTGAACGTGTCGTGCAGAACACATCGGCGGGCGTCTCCTGTTTAATCCCTGATTTCGTTATGTATCTTGTGCTGCTAGCCACTGGATTAGTCCAGTCTGTACAGAATACAGCCAAATCTCAGAATGTTCATCAATTTACAGATGTGACATAAATAATCACGTAATAAATTACAGTGATTATGACTTTATTTAACTCCTATATTTATAGCTTAACTCATCTTTTACACAGATGAAATATACAATGATCCCATCCGAAATACATTTATCCCAAAATCCTTACTAATCATATAAGTAATGTTGCATGCCATAAAATACATTAATATGTAATCTAAATTCTGTAACGGGGATATAAGTAAAATCCTTGATACATTTATCCCGTGTGTGAAAAAGAATTACAAACTTAAGAATTACTACAAATACCGAATTAAAATTTTATAAATTTATTTTGATTTCCTGATGTGCCATCTGCTGTGAAAATATGGCACTCGTCAGAACTAACATGAAACAACCAGTTCTTAAGTCACTACCAGGAATCAGAAAGGTTTAATAGGCTCGAACGTCTATGAGAAGGGGAACTATCATTCAATTCTAAAGGCTTTAGACGACGATAGTTTACACTTAAAATTATTCATTGTGAGGACTTTTTCCATCGTCTGTTCTTTAAAACCCACGACGTTTCGGAGGCTGGTTCTGTCTCCGTCATCAGGTGAGAGATACCTACTCTGTTGGGTCCCTTAGATAGAGCTGGTCTCTGTCACTGGACGTCGTGGGTTTTAAAGAACAGACGATGGAAAACGCCCTCACAATGAATAATTTTAAGGAATCATCATCTCTGACATTACAATCTGTGCCCAGGTACAAAGCCATCATGCACCCGTTCGAGCGAAGGTTTACGAAGCTACGCACGAAGTTGATCTTGGCCGCCATCTGGGTCGCTGCAGTCGCCGTGTCCGGCGTCCAGTTGCGAGTCGCTCGTTCCGAGCGCTTCAAGTACGCGGGAGAGTAAGTGGAATTGGGGATGCATACGGTTCCAGGCGTCGACGTCGGAACTCAGCTATTTCCGCCATGTTATTCTACCTTACAATTCTACCATTCAGCCTCGTTCCTTTGAAAACTGCTACACGGTTAATAAGCGGATATCCAAAGACTGTTGTGCCTTGGGCCATGTTCACTATACAATTTGTAACCCCCCCCCCTCCCGGGTTTTGGATCCAATTAGCCTGAAATATAATGGGTATCAGAGAGAATGGGTAATGCGAGGTATAGACTGCGTAGAGCTTTGCCCCAGCTTCAAAATGCCTTTGGTATTGTGTTTTCGTTTCAAAAATCCTTGCTGTCAGTGGCGCGCAAAGGAATCATTGCTTCCGTAAATTCTTTAATCTTCGTAAAAGTTCGTTCGACCCGAAGTATCCACAGGAAGCAATTCTGACTCTGTTGTCCGCTCTCCTTTGGCTGTAGTGCAGAAGCGAAAGGATGTGTTATTTCAAAGGTGATGTGAAAATTAACTGTTTATGTGCGATTTCAGTTCTTGTCGGGTGATATAAGTAACATTAAGTTTTATTAATACATTCTACTGCATATTTAGATGGTGCTGGATTGCATTTGTGATCGTATTTTGAAGAATGTTAAACTCCAGAAAGTAAATGATCCGCTTACAAGGGAAGCATTTCTAATCTCGTGGTACAAGTGGCAGGGGAGTGATTAGACTCTAATCACATCAGGGCGATGACCTGTCTATCTTTGTTATTGGAAAATTTATAATTTAAATGTTGCTTAGTCGGGTTTAAATATGAATTAAATAATTGTCTGACTACAAATTTAAACTCACATGTTTTTACAAATTACATGGATAGAATTCTTTTCAAAAACAAATAACAGTTGCTCTGCTGGTAAATATATTCTCCTCGTCTTTTATGAAAGCCAAGCGCCGCGCTCACTAGTCTAGTTCACACACAAGTATCCCATTCCTTTAAAACACGTTTTAATATTTTCGTCAAATCTACGCCTAAGTCACGAAAATTGTTTTCTCCATCGAGATGTTCCGTACAAAATTTTTGTATGCATTTCTAATATCTCCTATGCCTGCTCTATGCCCTACCCTCAGGGCCGTATTCTGTAAAAGAAAAATCTGGCAGTTTCCTCAATCCATTACACGTCAAATTAGTCGATTACAAAGACACGGGAAAATAATTTTTGTTTTTCCAAAATTCCATCGACTGTACACTAAATACACTAGTACAGGGGACACATTATCTTAACATATTTTACGAAAACAAAATACAACCACAGTCACCTGAGGACTGGAGTAGAGCCAACTTCTGACAATGAAATATACCTCAGACAAACGGAACATTGTTTGTATCTTTCTTAATCAAGTACAAATGATAATGGTATGTGTGCAAGGTGGCACTGGGACTGCGGAGAACAGTGGGGCTCCAGAGAAGACGGCCAGTCCTACACGATGGTTATTTTCTCGGTCACCTTCGTCCTGCCTCTACTCAGCCTGGCTTTTACCTATACGTGCGTCGGACGACGTCTCTGGCTTAGGGCGTCTCCCGGGAACGCCGACCCAATGCGGGATTTGGCACAGCTCAGAGCGAAAAGAAAGGTAAATTAAAATACCCTTGTTTTAACTTTAAATATTTAGGTTCTGTTAACAAGAGAATGTTTTTTAAGCAACTAAGTATTCCTAAGTCTTATACTTCTTTAATTTGAAATTTGCTTTCAAACTGTAATTTATCTGTCGTCTATATAAACAAACACAAGGAACAGAAATGTTGTTTCGCGTCTCATCTTCGCAACTGGCATCTTATTACCCTTCAATATCGATCTGGAATTCCAATACGAATGGATTCAATGCACTAATTTAAGACTTAAACACACTGAGGAAATTGAGTAGTTGTGATACGTTAAGATGTTGTTTTGGATTATTACAAGATTAAAACATGCAACTTCATAACTTTCTTAAATAAAAAATTACTTTACGTGAACGAGACCTTCTAGACACTGAAAATGAGGATTTGAACGAAGCGATCGAAGACCTCCGACGAAACAGCTGATATATACAGACTGGACTTGACGTCATATCCACTACACGATGAAAATGTGTTGCTAGTACGAGATATTCGTATTGAAACTGTGAACATAAACGCTTATCATTCATCGCTATGCACAATGCAGTTGATAAAGCTTCGTTAAATATTATTACGATCACTGGTCAACGCGTCGACCATCTCCGGTCTTCAGCCATGTCAGATGATTAAAACGTTTCGAGGACCACCTCTACCTTCATTTTCAGGGCGACTCCTGAGGAGCAAATATTATACGTCAACCATCCTTCTTGAGGCGTCTAAATATTTTTGGGAATGTCAGTGTTAATCTTGGTTTTCAGATGCCTCTTAACTCACAAGCAAGGTCTAATGGATCTATTTTTCTTTACAGATTATCAAAATGTTGGTCACGATTGTGGTGCTGTTTGCTTTGTGCTGGCTTCCGCTGCAGACTTTCTTACTTCTGTACTATTTTGTTCCTGGGTTTGACTCCTATCAGACAGACGACGAACGCAAAGTTTACGCACTTTCTTACTTCGCGTGTCACTGGCTTGCCAACGCCAACAGCATGGTCAATCCGTTCGTGTATTGCTTCATGAGTGACAATTTCAGGGTAAGTGGTCTACGTCAGTGGTATTCAACCTGGGGTACGCGAAGACATCTTAGGGGGCACGTGAAATTTAAAAAAAAAAATATTATTTTATGATAAACACTGAATAATCAGTAATGTAATTTATTTAATTTATTTTAGATGTAGATTATATACTATGTATAACTTGAATTATACACCAACAACTTTGAGGGTAAGTGAAATTTAAAAAAAATATATTATTTTACGATAAACACTGAACAATCAGTAATGTAATTTATTTAATTTATTTTAGATGTAGATTATATACTATGTATAACTTGAATTATACACCAACCATTTTGGGGGCACAAAATTGAAGAGAAAGTATATCTGGGGGTACGCGAACAAAAAAGGTTGAATACCACTGATCTACATCAACCATATAACACGAAGCAGGGGTACAGACACCAGGGTAGCTGTTCATTCCCCCCTTCAAAATCCTTCTGATAACAAACATGAAGTTACAAATATTCTATTCCCTAAGGGTGTTTGAAATATAATAATTTATGCTCTCTACAAAACTTTTTTTATTATTATTGTTATATTCTTACTGCATATAGAGTAAACAAACCAACAACTATTAACACTATAATAGACACTATTGTCATAAGCGTTTCGACCTCAGGAGGTCATCATCAGTGGCATCATGGAAAGTGGACAGTATTAATTTTTGTTTGAACCATTTCACTAAATGTAATAATTTCCCTGATGCCACTGAAGATGACCTCTTGAGGTCGAAACGCTTATGACAATAGTGTCTATTATAGTGTTAATAGTTGTTGGTTTGTTTACTCTATATTCTAATTAACTGCTATTGTTTAACTAAATAGGTTTATGATAGAATTCTCTTACAGTGGAGTCCGTCACGTGACACCGACGTTTGGATTCAACGCGTCGGTTAGTAATTTTCATAACGCGATGTGTGAGTCACCATAGGATCTTTTAAAATATAAATTATGGACCCGAAGAGGATCTGACAGGGGTGAAACATGTAGTGAAAATATATCTGCGTTAATAAAAGTTTGTGTAGACGGCATATTAATTATCTTTACTATCCTAGTACGCCAGGATTTAATCCTTGAAAATAATGTTGAAAAAAAATTTGTCACCCAATGAAAAGATTAATCTTGACTCTGGTGTCGAGTATCGAATTAAACTTTAGTATTTTTCCCTATTGTACTTTATATAACAGAAATTCGAAATGCAGATACATCAAATATCGTTACAGCGAGATTTCTGTTGACAGGCGAAAATTTTAATTTTACAATAGCTGGACCCGTTGGATGGTTTGAAAAAAAAATGTATGAAAAGAAAGTCCATATAAATGACTGATTTCATTCACATCAATTTTTAAAGTAACAAAATAGCGGATCACTGAAAATAACACAAATGGAGTACAAACAATGCAGGAGTGGTGCTCAGTGAACAATTAGCAGATGGAGATTTTGTCGGCGCTACGTAAAAAGGGCGCAAGTCAATCGTAATTTGTACTTAAAAAATCCCTTCATGTCGAAAATTAAAAAAAATTAATCAGAAGCAAACTTTCATATTAACTGTATTCGAATAAAGCATCTGCCTTCAAAAAAAATCATAAAATAGATATGTACGCCTGCAGAAGTTGATATTAACTGTACAGTTTATAATTTAAACTTTAATTATGCATTATAATTAGAAGTTACGTTAGCATTTCTATTAACACAGCCGCGTCTGACCGTCTGTCTGTAACAACCCGAGATCCGCTGAACGAAATTTCATGGCAACTGATATCGGAGAGCATTATCGAATTATCGAAATTTCAACATATTCCACTTTTGCTGTATATGAACACCAGCGTGGTTTTCTGCACGCGGAAGTGACTTCGTTACCTCGGTTACAGTGATTATTCAAGGATTCCCCACAATGGGGAATCCCCATGATTCCGACCACGTGTGAAAATACTCCGTCAGATACCCGGGGCATTGAAATGCCACTGACGCACATGTTAAATTCTGACAAACACACCAAGTTTGTTTGGTACCGTACGAAACATCAGCCCAATACTCATTTACAAATACACATACTAGTTTATTTCAGTCTTTTAATGACGTTCAGTAACAATTAAAGTGTGCATTTCAGAGCGGCAATCAGCATTTGTTTAAGGTCAGGTTCATTAGAACCTGTAACTCGACGCTCAGTTCATTATTGAACCCCCCCCCCCTCTTCAAATTGTCCAAACTTCAATGCGCACATTTCAATTAATTAAAATCACACAACGTTGTTACAGCGACTGCATTTCCATTGTGTAATTAAATTCAGTCCCGAACTGAATAAGTATTGTACACTGACCAACTAAAATATTTAATAAGACACCTGTTGAATATGACAATACCGTTACATATGGATATAATTATCTTCTACAATCTCAAGAAGGGCTCAGCTCTATGGAATTGGTTAGTTCGCGTGCGTTAGAACAAACGCTATCATAAATCAGTCGATTAGACAAATGTTTTCTCTTCGCGAATTCCGAGCTCCACGTGCGGTCCAGTTGCATTTGTGACGAGTAACATTTTCGAAATCACCGTCTTCAATCGACTTATCTACATATAAGCCCAGCAGATCGTGTGTCCAACAACATCGTATTTCTTTGATAGGTCAATACAGATTTAAATTTGAAGACGTCATACATTTCTAGTACACTTCCATAGTCCGCAATTGTCTTCATTTTGCGATGGCCGACCTTAAATCCAAGGCGTCCTGGCGAATTATTATTTTAAGATTCATTCAGAAGTCGAAAGTGGCCACAGGACACAATCCGTGGAAGCTGATGAAGGGGACAGGTTTTAACGTTCGTAAAAGAAAAGGTTAAATGACGGAGGTAGAACATGGAATTGTCAGAGGACGAGGCATGACGAAACAGCTACATCCTAGGTATCTCCCGACCCAACTATTAATAACAAAGAATTCTGACAGATAAAATAAATCCCTCATCGCAGACCATGTTTACTCAAGTACTCCGATAAGTTCAGAGACATCGTCCTGCTTTCCTCTGGTCAAACTTCTTCCCTACTTTGTTTGGTCATCTACTTTCCCCTGACCTCTGCAAGCGTAAGCCTCTTATAGTCGATAGTTTCGACAATCGATATTTTCCCTCCCATTCTCGTCCTCCATTCATCACTCATAACCCTCCTAAGCCCTCGACATCTCAGAAGCTCTTCGCCACTAGCCCACGTCTGAAGACCTAAACCTCTTTACAAATATTTACAAATATTTTTATGACGAGTCTTATACAGGTCTTCGTCTTCAATTTTATTCTCACGAAACTTGGATAATGACTTTGAAAATTCAATCAACCGGATGAAAGAAAAATTAACTGATTATTTCTTGATAAAATGCACATCAAATTTCCTGTCATGTTTTACTACTGGCTGTGATAACTCTGAGTTCTTATGCGCCTTGAACGTGTTCTCTCTGCGATGATACTAAGTTAACGTCATGACGTCATATTCGAGGGACTCTCGGCGACGAGTATTGAGGTGGCTGTCTTCGGAGATGTATCAGCAGACTGACATTTCAGAGAATCTTAGTGCGTCCATCGCGAGGGTAATAAATCACCACAAACCTTACCCAGCTTAACATTTGCTTTGATTACTCGAGGTCTGACCGGACGTGTGTCTTTCTGATCCCATATCCTCACTTTGTTCGATGACACAGGCTGACCTGAAGGACCTGCTGACTGCGAGGGCGAGAAAAACCAGAGACAGTGTAAGAAGCGGTTCCACCAGGACTACAGTAAGCCAGTTCCAGCGATGCGGTTCAGGTGACACGCCATCTTTGTACTGTCTCAGATTAATTTTGCCAGACTGTAATTGTATATACTTTCCACCTGTTCATATTTCATATTCTCATGACAAAATTTTTTGCTTTTTATTAGAATTCTAATTGAAAACCGAAATATTACATCCATCGACAGAGTTTTAAGTCAATAGCATTCCTGGCTCTTGAATGAGATAAGAATCAGGATTCTTAATCGAAACTCATAAAATAAATGAGATTGTAGTTAACTAATAGAAAATTAACAAATAATTTCTCGGATCTCGTTACTAAGTGTCTCGGGATGAGTGATGCCCGCGGGCCGTCAGTTGCACAACGATGACATAGTTTAATGACAACTTATTTATGCAATTAATTATTCGGTTTTGTTCGTCTAATCACAATTATATTTAAAATTTAAAATTTAAAATTTAAAATTTAAAATTTAAAATTTAAAATTTAAAATTTAAAATTTAAAATTTAAAATTTAAAATTTAAAATTTAAAATTTAAAATTTAAAATTTAAAATTTAAAATTTAAAATTTAAAATTTAAAATTTAAAATTTAAAATTTAAAATTTAAAATTTAAAATTTAAAATTTAAAATTTAAAATTTAAAATTTAAAATTTAAAATTTAAAATTTAAAATTTAAAATTTAAAATTTAAAATTTAAAATTTAAAATTTAAAATTTAAAATTTAAAATTTAAAATTTAAAATTTAAAATTTAAAATTTAAAATTTAAAATTTAAAATTTAAAATTTAAAATTTAAAATTTAAAATTTAAAATTTTAAATATAACAAAACCGAATAATTAATTTAATATTTGATTCACAATATGACGCAATTATACTATCTTATTTATGCAAGTTTTATAGACCGTGGTTGTACATTTTGATGGATCAATTTAGGTGTTTCAGTTGCCTGGAAACTGCAGTAAAAATTTAAGGACAAGTCGCGTAAAGCCCAGTTCGGTCCAACTCATGTCTGCGACGTTTATCCTTTCCAGGGTCGATGGCATCAAGAAACTGGACCACAGGAGCCGGAAATGTTGTCTTGAAGGATTACAGACAAACTTGCTCATTCGACTGCCAGCAAGATTACACATCTCAGCTGTGATTTCACGGCTTTATAAATTAATAAATCTTCGCCGAAATCAAATTCACGTTTTAAATAGTTTCAGGGTTCAGTTCACTCGAAAACCAGCCTACAAATTCCTTCAATTCGGCAGGATATTAAAATATTCACCACCGACAACAACAATTTTAATTTCATTGTGAATTACAGCCTTTTTAATCACTGAAGTTTATGTTCGATCGCTGAGCTCTGTAGTGCCTGGCAGGCAGGTACTTTTAAGGTGTATATATATATCTGAATAGAAGAAAAGTAACAACTGTTACTTAACCATTTTGCAAATGTAATTCAGTGTATGACCTGCCACCTGCAAATAAATAATTACTTTAAAATATTAACAAAGAGGCATGGATTTATTTAATTGTCATTATTTTCGTGAATAGAGTAAAACATGCTTGTTAAAATGCATGACATTTTCTAGCAATACCTTTTAGTTCTTAATTTCTACGTTGATTTCACTTAGTAAGTTTGTAAGACAATTTATATAGTACTCGGAGAAACTCTACAGTATTTATTTCATATCCTATGGAATGTCCCAAAAGACACGCAACACAAAGGTTCATATCGTTTGTCTTATATATATTATAGTATAATTATATGATTATAAAGAACTGTATGCACAAAGTGTTCCCCGCTCGATTTTAAATCATCACGAAAACCGTTTCACCATATTCATAGAAATTCTGGTAAGATTCACAAGTCTTAAAATGGTTGACACAGCATCATCAGGAAATTGCATCCAATATACGTCTGTTTATCTGCTTCGTATGACTGCATTTGATAATAATGTTTCTACGCAATTAATCCGAAGAAAATGTCTCAAACCACTGATTTCTTCTAGTGAAAGTTACATACTGTTACTACTGTATGAGGTAAATTGAAATTTCCCTGTCAAACTACTAAATATCTAATTTAAACTTCGACACTTTTGGGGCACTCCGTCTTAGAAATTTTACTCTTATGTTGTAAATCTGAACTCGAAGGTGGGGAGAAACAGGTCCCAGACACACATATAATAATACCCTAATTCTTGTATCTGCATCTCACACCTCCATATATGGTTTACGATTACCTTCCTAACTCCTCCCCACGTAGCCAGCGGTGCAGAATCCATTTTTTTAGAAGGGAGCATGCAAATGGATTCTGTTGTCCCCAATGATAGGGTGAGGATGAGAATGATAAACAGCAAAGTGGACTTTAACTCCGAACCACGATTACAACATGACTTTGATTACATTCAAAATTATTACTGTAATTAACAGTGAAATATTATAGACGACAATAGTTTTAATTTTAAAATGTCAATATATCTGGCCTCTTCATTGTATGTATCATTATTTTCCCCACTCCTTGATGAAACCACAAAATAAAAATAAATGAAGCAGCTGGAACCACACGTGGACTGCGTTGTAATAAATTTCGTCTATTTTATCCAATTTAATCAAAGTCTGACTCTGATAACAGAAACACCAGAGGCAGCCATGAACGAGAGTCTAATGCATACAGCGATTCTTTTCAATAGAACTTTAACACGGAGAGTGTTATGGAGCAATGCAGCCAGAGATAAAAGTACTTCAGATATACACTACATCAGAATTTCATGATAAACAATTTCAATTTTTTTTTTCATTGATAAAATACTATTTCTTATCTTAACACGAATATATGTCAACCCAGTTCATACGCCGTCAATTCTATTTCATACATTTCAATAAGGATTAAAAGTCTTATCGCTGTCTTTGTTAACATGGTTGCGAATATTGGCAATAACATACAAATTTCAGGTCCGAATTACTAATTACTTTATTTTCTTATAATCTCTGCTTCGCTTGTCGAAATATTATTAAACTTCATTTCAAAAGAAAATTACTTTAATAAGAGTCTCATCCTTATAAGCAACCACCAGCGTACGATGCTTAAAGACTAATGCAAGAGTGGAGTTATGTAAAATCCCCTAACATAATTAAGAATTTGATGAGTTGTGGTGATTATTTAGAGAGAAACTGAGTAAAACCACATATCACGCCGAGGTAGTCAGCTAGGCGTAACTCGGACCCCTGGACCCTACGAAATGTAAATAAAGATCATAGCCGGTGTGTGCAGTCAGCAGTGTTTTTTTTTAAAGTATTGTATACGCACTTAAAATGTTTCGAACGAGAAAGTGTATTTTCCAGAAACATTTCCACAATCGTGACGAAAAATGCAGATTTATGAGAGTCAAAATCTCCCTTTCACAGAAGCGGAAAGTAAAACAATGTGAAAGTTTTACGTAATTTAAAAATTGCCTTTTCATGTGTATGCACCGTATTTCCGAGAATTTACGTACTCAACTAAAAAAAAAAAACTTAATTTATTTTTAATTTTACGGTGAAATTCCTATAAAATATCTGCAATAGTATTCGGCGTGGACTATATTTAAAACGAGTAATCTAACTGGACTTTGCTAATAGGCTGTCTATCAATAGCCCGTGATATACATTCTGTTGTGGTAATGACTTGATGTTGTAATGGATTTCAGAAGAAACAGGCGTGAAGCTTGAAGTCAGAATGAAATTGATCCAAATGAATAACGTGCTACCAATACCAAGGAGTTACAATGTCGAGAGAAAAAAATGAGTAGTTACTGTGTTACTATGATTGGCTGTACGTATAGAAAATGTCAAAAAAACTGCAGAGTTCAGTCTACTTAGAAGAAAACACAACACTTAAGTTCGCTTGATTTAAGATGAGTTAGCCTAAGTACAGACGCAAATTATGTGACTGATAAAATTGTCATATTTGAAGCTGCGGCTTCTAGACAAAGTCAATTCATCCAAAGACTGATAAGTTTTTCTTTCTTGGATTACCCAGTAAAACGTTTTGCTCGAATAATAGAATAATAAGCTTATTGCAAATTATGAATAAAAGTCGAAAATTACATCTGAAAATCAATTCCTGCAAGCTAATAACAGAGACAGTGTTAAAAATAAAACCGATACAAATCCGAAACATTTTTCCTGTCCTGTGGCGATCTGCTTCGACAGGTTTCTGAGTGTAAGTTTACGTGTTGCACCTAAATGCTTTGTAAGACGAACAGCCTTACGAGGATGAGGTAGCAGGTCCATAAAAGACGTCGTAAAGCGTTCTGTCTGTCAGACGACGGCAGTGAGAAAAGCAAAATGTCGTAAAATTTAGTCTCATCAAGTACCATGCATTCTGTAGAGTAAGTGATCTTCTAAGAGACTCGTAAAAGATGGAAACAATGATTAAAATATGAGGATTTAAGCTGAGCAGTAAACATCATACGAACCACTGTACTCAAGTAGACCGCCATGTTTATTTAGTCTGCCGAATAATTAGTAATGATTAGCTTTCAGAGTCTTCTTCGTTCTACAGTGGAGTATAGTTCAGTATAACAGAGTAAGTTCTGTTCCAAATATTTTGGTTAACCCCTACTATGACACATTTCGCAGTTCTGTCATTGTTTTTCAACAGTTTTATTCACATTTAATTATACGAACTGTAATATATATGTATAGTCATACCTCGAAATTCTTAGATTTTATCATGTTTTGACTGTTTCTACTGTAATTACGGTATAATAAAAAGATTACAGACGTTCAAATCACTGGAATAAAGTTTATAAGGAGTGCCGGAGGACAAAATCATCAGTAAGTACCGTCTTCAGGTTAGTAACGCCACGTGGACGTGTCTCCATTTTCAGGGCTTCATCTTCAGGTTAGTAAAGCCATGTGGACGTGTCTCCATTTTCAGGGCTTCAGCTGAACCCTTGAAGACGGAGGCAGTATGTTCCTCCGAAACGTCGGTGTCTACCTAAACGTCGAGTTACTGGGTGCTTTGTAGTAATTTTATACATATTTAAAGTCTCTGGTTATCATCTTTATGACTCTCTTAAAATTTATAGCGAAACATAACCTTTTCTTAATCTGAAGTTTGGTTTTATGTATTCACTTAAAAGGAGTGGCGGATGATTGGTCCCATTGGACACGCTTTCTGAACTGAACGTTTCGCTTTTTAAGGAAATTCTGGTTTTAGAAAGCACAAGATTTAACGAAACAGCAAGCTTACAAAAAAAAAATTATTTGGAGCAAATATTTGTCAAACAACAATAAATTACTTTTTAGAGACAGATTATGCCGGTTAGCTCAGGTACGTGAAAGAATGTCCAGTTTCTTGTAACCACATAATAACTTACGCTTTCCAAAATTCAATGATTTAACAAACGGACACCCTTTCACTTTATAATTGCTTGCCAATGGATGCAGGACTAACGTTTACGTACTACTGGAGAACCAATGACCCGCGGTGGACGAGGCTGGCTGCCAGTTGGCGCAGAGTGAAACGTTTAGCTGAAATAATAAAATTCCTTACCACAGAGACTGTAATATTATTATGTCAAGGATCATGAGACCCGGAAAGAATTCTTACAGCATCTTCGCGTGTTACGTGGGGGCATAACGTGCATAGGATAAACGCATGAAATGAACGTCCGTTCCGTCCGTCTGCGCATCTGAAACTAGCGCGACCGATGGGGAAGACGGAGACAGAGTTTTGGACTCTTCTACGCATGCACAGTCACGTGACTTCGTGAGCCAATCAGTTTCAGAGAGCTGGTGTTTTAAAGTATTCACTTAGTCTATGCCTGAAAAACCTGCCATTGTTTCTGAATCTCAATTCTGTCGATGGAAACACGCGAAATGTTGTCCTTTTTTAACATTTTAGATGTTCTGGTGTCATGAAGATTTCGATTTACAGGGATTCGATAGGGGGCCGAATCTTCTTGTGTCACCATCTTGGGTTCATCGTTCACTAATCTTTCCACTCCTGCCATTTATTTTTCGTAGCGACTTCCCGTCTTACTTCAGATCACGCCAGTTCTATAGCATCGCAGTGAAAACAACACGGATGGAGTCAATAACCTCGCGGTTCCGCTTCGATACGCATTTGATCCAGCTCATACATTTCTGTGTCGCGTTCGAAGGAAAGCGCCCGTTTCGATACTTTTCCAACCAACTAAAGTCTCGTCTCTAGCGGAAGTGTTTGGCACAGTTTGACGTAAAATGTCCTATTATTATTATTTTTTTTTTTTTAGTGTTCTGTCTGACGACAGGTCCATGTGAACAGGATCCTTCCATCCTTTTCTCGGACTGGGACATGTTCATATACGTTCTTGGCAGATGATCCAGAAGTGGTTTGCCATTGCCTTCTTCTGTGTGTGAATGGAGTAATTGTTGGGATGCCACGGAGGAAAACTCCGTGTTGCCTAGACCACGGCCTTGCCCAACACAAGTTATAAATTCGGGCACCGTCGGGAATCGAACCCGAGACCCGAGGATTACAAGGCCAGCGTTCTAACCGCCAGGCCACCGTGGCGGTGTAACTGAACGGTAGCTTGCATTATTCACGATTTTTATATCTACCCAACCTATGGTACGCGAGCTAATGTTGAGTGGTACGCGAACTAAGTAAGAATATCAAAAGATAATATTAAAATAAATAAGTTTTTCCCTGAACGCATTTGGTTAGTGGTACATTTAATGTGTAAGATTATCCATCATCAGGGACCAGCGAGAAAGGTTAAGAACCCCTGATCTACCATATTGTAAACAGTTCATAAATCTGCCTAAAAAACAGTCTTTAAATGTGTGAGCCGTCATTTCTTAAGGATAATAATTTCGTCGATTTCGATCTAAACACCCAGTCGCTCTCTGATGTGCAAACCTGTAAGCGTGAAACCCGCATGGCAAGCGATACGCAGGCTTCCGTTAAGTCTTGTCAGATTTATCTCAATGTGCGATCTTCAGAACAGAAGAACACGTAATCATACAAGAAATGATCAATTTTAAATTACACTAAAGACTGGTCCATCAGATCGTATATAGGTTACTTTACAGGGATCTGAAATACAACTTTGTTTATTACCTTAAAAGAGTCTCATCGCACGAAAACTAATACATAGCATTTTCCGTAATATACATCTTATTAAAAACTTTAATTCAAATACAGCCGTGTTTCTTTTGTTTCTGTAAATTCTTAAAAAAATAAAAGATTTGTCCCTCTCACTGAGCAGTGTGTTGCGAGGTTAGCTTCGGAGCAATGGATTTTTTGGGGGGGCCTGTTTTCGATAAATAAACATCAAAGTCACTGACGTATCCAAAAGTTCAAAGAACGCTTTGTAAAATACATTGCAGTGAATTGATGTGTAAAATCATCCTCTTCCTAGTGTGCAGATTTTCAATTTAAGATTCGATTTCATTTTACAATATGTGCCTATAGGAAACTCGCAAAACACATTGAAAAATACTGCGTGTGTGTGTTAAGAGAGATCTATACAGTGCTTTTGCGTTTAAAAAGATGGCGGTATTCCGAAGTGATGTCCACCAATTTTAACCAAGACAAAATCTTTACGCAACTACCAAAATAAAATACTAATAACAGGCCTTCACCAGAACGCTATTAACAATAATAATGATTAATAATATGATAATATTAATACTACAATTAATATTAGTACATTTTTAATAATGTTAACATAAATTTAATGCAACAAAGAATTTTTAAAAATACATTCCACTGTTGCGTACAGCCAGTAAAATGTAAATATTTTAAGTACGTGTTTTCTGTTGCCAGGAAGATCAGAGTTTTATTAAACAGGACCAGTGTAGCAGCTGGACGCCCCTGAAAACTTAATATTTTACAAATAAGTGTTCGTCGTTTCCGATAAATATGCCTAATGTCGTCCAGTGCAAAAATAGTGCGCCTTTTAAGAAAATATTTAGCAGATGTTACTATCGGATGGCCTCACGATCAGTCAATATGGTCAGTGACCCTATGGTACCACCACAGTATGAACCTGTTCAAGCTTAACAACATTGCTATTACGCAACTCTAGAACTGCAAAACGTTCTATTTACCTGGTCACTGAAACGTGGGGCTATTTCTTATGTCATACATTTGTCACGCACGACGCCGGTAATACGAGCTTTGGACTGCATTTGACACACCCCCGTCCTCGGCATTTAATGTGACAACTTTGAAACGTATATTTTACGTCATTAGGGTCCTATAATCCCTTCTTTGAAACCCCATTAGGGAGCTACGTCTATCCGTCCCTTCCCAGATTAAATTACAAACATCAACATTGCAGACACTAATTGACATTTTTTGTGATACGTTGGTCCTTTGTAATCGTCAGTACTCGTATGACTATCACGAGCTTTGTCAGGTACAAGCAAGAGACGTACAATTTGTCGTATGACGATAGATCGCTGAAAAAATTAAGTTAAGTACACGGTGATAAACGACGTTTCGGAGGTCCTTGCTGCCTCCATCATCAGGGCGATGCCAAAGAACTCTGAAAACTACATTAACACTAATTTAAACTTCTCACTTACCAGAACTTTCCAGAACAAGTAGACGGCATGTTAAAGATGGCGTTAGTACTGATTGTAAAACGCAACCACAAATTTATTTACGTAGTAATTTTCACTAAAAGCACTTTTAAACGTAATATAACCATTAAGAGGTCATGCACACTTTAGATTTAAAAGTAAATCTACATATCGTTGAATGGAACACCACTTGTCGCTCAGATCCACGCTACTACTATCATGGATACGGAAGTAACATTGAGGGATGTGACGTCATACTGTCGAACAAACGATTATCGATCAACAGTACTATCGATAAATGTGATTCATGACGCATTTCCGGTCTCTGCACGTGTACTAAACTCGAAGCCGAGCGCTGTGTAGATGGCAGTGCAGTAAGTGACTGGTTAAGAGTTGGTTAGATTCCAAGGTCGTCCGGACCAGCTCTAGAGACCAAGTTTCCTATACAACACACGCCCATAAAAGGATTCAGTTCACGGAATGTGTTAAATTACAGGTTTCGTAGACTTTGGCGTAAATGGGATTACAAAAATATAGCTAAATGGTCGAACTAGACACTCGGTTATGTTACAGTTGTCTGTAAGGGGAGGGTTCTTGAAGTTTGGAACCCATTGTATTAATATTAATTCGTATACCTAGTAACCTGAACAGTGTTAAGTCACGGCTGGATACGAAGCTGTAAGGATAGAGACTGTTTTGAATTCCTTTTTGGGCAGTAAAGATCGTGAAATTAAAAATTGTAAACGTCCCTCAATGCATATTATATAGATTAACAGTGTTCTGAAAGTAAATTTAAAAATTGAATAACTATTTATTTAACTTTAGGATTTGAGATTCTGGGTATTTGTGCTGTGTAGTCAGCGTTTCGGAGGTCCTTGCTGCTTCCATCATCAGGGCGATGTCATCGCAGCAAGGTCCTCTGAAACGTTGGTAAACTTCTATGTTACTTCACGTATTTTCAAATTATTTGATATCGTTACATTATATGTATAGTGTCTCATGAAACAAGTTGAAGTTGATTTGTGTCTGCGATTCATTCATAGTTCATATAACTATTTGACCACACATAATCCCACCTACCAAAATTGCCCTGAGTTAACCAAGGTCAGAAAGAGGTTCTACAACGAGGAGTGTGGACAGCAGGAGAAAGAATAGAAATGGCGAGCCATCGTGGAGGCAGTATATTAACTGTAGGCATGACATATAAACTGCAAGGTTCGACGTTCTCATGTGGCGAATATGAAGATGGCGCCGTGTACAGTAAGGACCAGAGCACTAGCGAGTTCTTGGCGCGGGGGTGAGGAGAAAGGTGATAAACACTGCGCGCGCACCTCCATGTTCTACCCGGCCGTTCCGTGCACTGACCAGGCCGTGCCGATTGCAACTATCCAAAGCGCTAGGCAATTCAGCTAGTAAGTAATCTGGTCCCTATTGTATTCTTGATGTCTGCCGAACTACACAGCGAATAAGTTGTTCTCTCGGTTGATCGTGCAAGCAATTTCCCATTTTCCTTCTCCAAAGATCTATGTCATCTGGATCAGGAACAATTTTCTTTTGAAAGTAAGGACTTCGTGTCATAAAAATATGAAACATCCCACATTACAGGATATTTGAACAAATTTTATTAACAGATCTTGAAATAGCAACAACATTTAACAAAGCCTGCACTTCACTTGGTATAATAGAAAATATATTGTGAGGCAAAGTACCTTTTCCTTAGCATGATTAAAACCGTTATAACATGGTTAATGACTTATCATTATCATTCGAACAAAGTAGAAATCGTCAGTGTAAAGGAGCCGAGTATTAACGTCATGATATCTCCTGGTGTTTTAAACGTCGGTGCGAGTGTTATGAATGATACATTACCACTAATGAAACAGAATAATCTCTGTTTAGTTCTGCACCAACTACAAAGTGAGTAACACAATTAAGCTTACTTTAGAAGGTCCATAACCTTTATGCCATGGACAGGGTATAATGATTTCTGTGAGGAAGATTTGAATAAATGTGATGAACTTCCGACCCAGAATAAAACGAATATTATTCCGACACTGGAGCACATTTGTGTAAAAGGCGAATTAGAAAGGCTTTTATTTCCTTTGGATTTATGTTCCCACTGAGTGATTAACAGAACTAGGTTAAGTGGAAAGTCCAGGTACGAATTGTACGTAAAGAACCTCGTCGTAGAAAGTTTCAGAAAAAAAAGACGTAATTCTTAAATTAGAGGTTAGTGTACAATGATCAGTTTATTAAGAAGAAAACTGCTATAAATGTTGACAAGTCATTGATTACGTCAACGTTAAATCAAGCAAGAAAGTAATGCTATGTGTTGTCCAAAATACAGCGTATTTTCAGTAGTAAATCAACAGCACAGCTGTTTATTGTAAAACAGCGAAATCAATATATAGCTCAATTTACATTAATGGGCGTAGTAGATAAGCAGAAACTCTGTACATTTACTTAGACGTTCTATAAAATGCCTGTCCATTTTGGGCATAATATGAAATATAAAGATCTTATACTATCATATATTTTACTCAGACATAATGATTTCTGGGCATTCTATAGAATGCGAAAAGTGGGCCAAGCTTCGACTTCATAATGTGCAGTACAAAAGCCTCAGAAATTAACGACGTCATTTTAGTACCAGAACAAACAGTTTATATATTCCATGACACGAAGCATATCTAAATATGCGACCTAATGAAATTATGATCAAAGTAGAATTACACGTGGTGATTAACAATACAAGTTAATTAGAGACTCCTCTAAATTCTTAATGGAATAATTTTAAAACGTCGGTGATACTACTCGCGTGGTCACTGGGATCTGGGTTCGAATACCGCTCAAGGTATGGGTGTTTGTCGGCGTCTTTATGTGTTGTGTGTAGTCCTGTATAGGTAAAGGCCTTGCGAGGGGCTGATTACTCGTCCAACAGTCCTACCAGATGTCTAAATAGCTTAAGAAACATTTCTTACATGAGGCGACCAAGGTCCTTTAATATACATAAATATTTAGTGGATTTGTTGCTTGGTTTCGTATAAAATACGTGGCAGAGTATAGAAAAGATTATTTCATATTTCGTCTTAAATTACGTAGAATGCTTATGTAGCCTACTGTTCATACTAAACGTGTGATTTTAAACACTGCCTTGTAACATACACTTATAAAATATTGTGTTCTAACCAAGTAATGGCTGAATACGAAACAGTGGAAGTTTTTAAACACTCTATAAAATAATTTACTCTGCTTTTTAAAAAATTTCAGTTGAGCTGTGATCTTCAACGGTTATAATTATATCTCTTGGTTGTTTTATTTTTTAAAACGATAGACCTTCCAGGAGATAGCTATAGTATGATCTTTGCTATTTCTTTTACAGAATTAAAAGAAATATAAAAATGAAAAGTTGACGACAAATCTGTCTTGCTACACAGCAGGGTCTGGTCGGTTAATAACACTTTCTGTATGTATTGTGATATAAGATTCTTTATTTGTCCCATCAATCACCAAAACCTCGTGACTCAAAGTAATGAGATGCTTCGTGTTAATCGGTGATGTGATGTGGATGCAAGACCGCTCAGAAATCTGTGTAGCTCAGACCTCGTGGTAGGATGCTGAAACAATAGAAAAAAAAATACATTACGAAAAATTTACCTCGGAGTTTCTGATGGGAAAAGTCTGGTTAAAATACGTACAGTGTATAACAGATGGAAGAGACCTCGCTCGAATCGCATGAAATCAGTTCAGATTTATTTGCATTGGTGTTGTAATTGCGTTACGATATGAAATAACATCGATACTAAATAAATATTTTCCTTCAGAAACAGTGAGAAGCTTGGTTTCCGTATATCCTTAATTTAGAAGATAATTTAAAATATAACCTAAACGAGGAAGAATACGGTGCATTTATTTTGTTAATGAAATTACTACAAATAAGCAAAATACCAGAGATTGCCTAATCTGAAGCAGCCATTATTTAAAAGCTGATACTCGCTCAGCTGCTAAATTCCGACCTTTTGTGGGATCCCAAGTTTTCATTTCCGTGTTCCAAACAGAACTTCAGTTTATCCTCTTCCCTGACAGACAAATAAACAGTCCAGACCCTCATCAGTCTTTATCTAAAATCCAATTTAATATTATCCTTCCATCTACGACTAGATGTCACAAGTGCTCCCTTTCCTTCCCATTTTCCGTCTCATGATGCCTCTGAGGTCGCGTTACTAGTCCCCCCCCTCACCCCTTGTAGATGCCTTGTATCAGACAATGCAGTAAAATTGCCAGAGCTGCTAACTGGCAGTGTGGAAATCGGCTCGTTCAAATCTCTAGCCGTGTCGAGAATTGCGGAAAGAAGGTTCTACGTTTCTAAATTCAGTAGACTCCCGGATGTCCGGCTTGGTTGGGAAATACATTTTTCCGGTTAATCGAAACCCCGGATAATACGGGGAAAAAAACCCCCATCAAAACACGCAAATGTAACAAGTACGCAAATTTATTTAAAGACATATACTACTTACGTTTTTAAAAGATTTAATAATAACAGAAAGGATTTTATGTAAAATTTAATACAATACACACCAACTATTTTCTAAAGAAAACAATTCCACCTGAAGTAAAAACGTTCTGGTTGAATTACGTTAATATGTTTTATTTATTATTTATTTAGTGTTCTGTCTGACGACAGGTCCATATGAACAGGATCCTTCCATCCTTTTCTCTTCTCGGACTGGGACCTGTTCATATACGTTCTTGGCAGATGATCCAGAAGTGGTTTGCCATTGCCTTCTTCTGTGTGTGAATGGAGTAATTGTTGGGATGCCACGGAGGAAAACTCCGTGTTGCCTAGACCACGGCCTTGCCCAACACAAGTTATAAATTCGGGCACCGCCGGGAATCGAACCCGAGACCCCAGGATTACAAGGCCAGCGTTCTAACCGCTAGACCACCGTGGCTCGTTAATACGTTAAATATTAATAATATCATTTTTGTATTTATTAATTCCTTTTGAACGTTCTAACTTCTGTTTCAGATTTTCAAAGTTAAATTTTAATTTTCATTTAGACCAGATATACCCCGGTCAATCCGCCCCTGTATGATCGTGAGTCTGCTGTGGCCACTTCGCGGGTAACCAGCCGACTGTGCGTATCCGGTCAAACGGTCTGACGACTGTCGGTCCGTCACGAGCGAACGAATATATTCGGCCGTGTGCGTTGAAGTCCCAAAAAACCGCACAGAGCGTTTGTTGCTGGAACGGGTTTTGGACAAAACGTGGCCAAATATAAAAATCAATACATCGTTAAAATTTCACTTAGTGACAATCCAAAGTTCTTGGGAGAATTGTCTGCAGGTAATCGAAACTCGGATTAACAGCACGTCAAAGTCTGCTTTGTTCGTGCCTAAGATACTCCATCCCTCTTAACAAATTGCGGTGACTGTATTTTTCGCGATTCAGCAACCAAACCACTTTTTCTGTTGTCAGATTTCTGGTCGTCAGAGCGCCGAGTTCTGGGAAGTTGCGTTACGTAGTTTGGTATAAATTCGCAGTAAACATGTTAAACATCAATTAAAGAAACGTCGTTAAATAAAAAAAATTGAAGTACGTAACTTTTATAAGAAGACAGGAGAGGACAAAGAAGGAAAAGTTCCAGGACCGCGTATTACGAAAGCCAGATAATAAACACCGACATTTTAATGTAATATTTCGATAAGATAGCCAACAGAGTGGCCTCGTTGTCCTAAGGCATCCGCCTTGCTCGTACCAACATCGAGATCGTAGGTTCGAAGCACATTCGATGCATGGATCGTTATCCAAGCCTTTTTGTGTTGCATTGCCCTGTGTGGGGGAAGAGGCCTTGCGACAGCGTCTCTCGAAACGTCGAGAAGTATTTCGAGAATCTGGCAGGAAACTGTCCAGAAAGGGCAAGGCTCGTACTAAGCTACAGCAGTAATTAGTCGTTTCTGTGCTCCATGTCTGCAGGCACTCGTATTAATCACAAACCAAGAATGGCAGCTCCACTTTAACTTGTACGCCCACGCCTGCTGAAGGAGGCCTGAAAGTAGCGCCTCTGATACTCCAGCGTGTGCAGTTTTTCTTCCAAAGCACGCACTTTGTAGTTTCATTGTTGAGACAATTCTCACTTTGTACAGTTTCATTGTTGAGACAATTCTCACTTTGTACAGTTTCATTGTTGAGACAATTCTCACTTTGTACAGTTTCATTGTTGAGACAATTCTCACTTTGTACAGTTTCATTGTTGAGACAATTCTCACTTTGTACAGTTTCATTGTTGAGACAATTCTCACTTTGTACAGTTTCATTGTTGAGACAATTCTCACTTTGTACAGTTTCATTGTTGAGACAATTCTCACTTTGTACAGTTTCATTGTTGAGACAATTCTCACTTTGTACAGTTTCATTGTTGAGACAATTCTCACTTTGTACAGTTTCATTGTTGAGACAATTCTCACTTTGTACAGTTTCATTATTGAGACAATTCTTACTTTGTACAGTTTCATTGTTGAGACAATTCTCACTTTGTACAGTTTCATTGTTGAGACAATTCTCACTTTGTACAGTTTCATTGTTGAGACAATGCTCACTTTGTACATTGTACAGTTTCATTTACAGTTTCATTGTTGAGACAATTCTCACTTTGTACAGTTTCATTGTTGAGACAATTCTCACTTTGTACAGTTTCATTGTTGAGACAATTCTCACTTTGTACAGTTTCATTGTTGAGACAATTCTCACTTTGTACAGTTTCATTGTTGAGACAATGCTCACTTTGTACAGTTTCATTGTTGAGACAATGCTGTCTTCTCGGAATTTCCTTCGGTATGTCTCTCGTAATAATCAAGAAAACGTTCTGGGCCTTTAAACATCAAAAGCAGGATCGATTTATCGATCTTTTAGTTAGTATCTTCTGCGCCTAACTCTACCACAATTAGCAGCCCGCCACATTCTGTTCTGCCAGCAGATTTACTATGACGGCAGTAGCAAAGGTTTAATTTTCAAGTAGCCAGCGGAACCCATTTTGTGCAGTTTCTGTGTGAAATTTCCTGGTGTTAACTTCACCATCCTTATGGTGACTTGATTTTGTACAATGGACAAGTACGACTTCGAGGCTGACGACCACCCAGTGTTCGCGGTTCCATCTATCCCACTGTTTTCTCTACGACTGAAAGTGTTCGAGTGGCAATGGGAAACACTTAACAAAAGAGACGCGAGGTTCTCGAAGCAGGGAGGATATCGATTGTGGTAACCAGAAATGTGGCAGACACTTTGCTCCGAAACTTAACGGCGTTACAACCAGAACTCTCTCAAGAGTCAGAACTAAATTATTCATCCTTGGAATGCTGGAAACAAATTTTTCTAAACAGTTACGCTACGCGACAATTAAAATGTGTGTAAAATTGTGAGTAATGAAAAAGGCAGTTCAATGTTACCGCTTCGAATCCGATTTATAGCTCCAACAAAAACTTTTAAGCATTCAGATAAATTAAATAATTCGACTACATACGGTACGGACGTTTTTCCGATAGGTTCTTATTTGATTCTATACAGATTATCTACGCGAGATAACAATTAAATTATATTTTCCAACCAAATCGTGTTTAACATATTTATTATTAGTTCCCGCAATTACATATTCATATTTAACTCCAATGGCAGTGGATAGGAATTTTACACACTCCAGCGAAAATATCTTAATATAGAACAAAAACATTGCAACTGGATACTGCAACGGAATGCAGCTATATTTGGAAAACGTGAAGAAAATAGACCAATTGGAAGAACTAAAAGCAGATGGGAGGACATCAAAAACTGGATATAAAACAAATGCGGCGTGTGTGTGAACTGAATTCATCTGCCGTGTGACAAAAACATTAATTAGAAGGTTCATTACCGTGATTCATAAGCGGGGATTAATTTGTTAACCAGCTGATCGACTGTTCACTTATGAATCAGGTCTGTGACCTATTCAGCTAGAAATGCCAAGTCAGCAACGCGGAAAAAATGTACTCTAATTACAGTTGCAAAATGTAACGGAAAATATATGAAGGACATTTCTGTGATTCGGTGACCGAAGCGTTGCAAATGCATCGGTAAACATCCGTTGTGGGAATATAAATTGAAAAATAAATGGACCCATCCGTAATTGAGCATAAAGTTGGAACGGTGTCGAATGATGGCATTACGAAATTCACAATTAATTTCCTGGTTTGAGCTAAGCGTGTGTAACATTACGACAATCTATCAACATGCGGCCATCTCGCACATCTGGAATAAATCGAACTCGATATGAGGATATTGTCCTAACAGGTCACCCTAAAGCGATATATTTTGTTTTATTTTGAGCAATTATGATCGCGAACTTTACGAGTGCTCCGGTCCTATTCAAAATATGGCTCCGAAATATTATCCACAGTTTGAAATTCACCTCAGGCCTGTTTTAGCATATCGCCATTTAAGCAATTATTTAATGACGATACGAATATCTAAGGTTTGAAACTCAACTCTATTTATATGCGTCTATTATTATTTTATTTATTTATTGTTCTGTCTGACGACAGGTCCATATGAACAGGATCCTTCCATCCTTTTCTCGGACTGGGACCTGTTCATATACGTTCTTGGCAGATGATCCAGAAGTGGATTGCCATTGCCTTCTTCTGTGTGTGAATGGAGTAATTGTTGAGATGCCACGGAGGAAAACTCCGTATTGCCTAGACCACGGCCTTGCCCAACACAAGTTATAAATTCGAACCCGAGACCCCAGGATTACAAGGTCAGCGTTCTAACCGCTAGACCACCGTGGCTTCCATATGCGTCTATGCATAAATAAAACTATAATTCAGCTCGTGATACGTCCCAAGTCATGACTTACGATTAAACGTTTATATATTTTGTTGAGTTACTGTACATGAGACTTAACCCGGACGGGAACATCTGAAGACACAAGACATCCCTCAAGTCTTCACCAGTACACGTGACTTTCTTCCAAAACAATTTTCTTTTCGTAATCGAAAATTCTTTCTGCCTAACCTTAACCTATGACAATGTTAACTCTTATTAACTCTGTTCCTGCCTCTTCGTAGCCCACAAAGAAACAATCTGTCAGCATGAATCAGTTCCCGCTACTTTAAACTCCTAGTGTACCTTCACTGCTCAACAGTTCTACTTCGTGAGACATCAATTCCACCAAACTAAAATACTTGAACATCGCGATCTGGTTAGAATTCTTGCTTCGTACTTCCAGAGGCTCGCACTAAAATCTCTGCTCAAAGATCAGTTACAACGGCTGAGGCAAATGTCGTATTACTACCTTAAATTATGCAAAGATCGCTTGCTTATATTAGCCCCTACAATTCATTATTAATTAATAATCCTACAATTTGACTCCTATGGCAGTCTGAGCTACTGATAGTGTCGTTAAATGAACAACAAATCAATAGACCATGTAATAGTCTTTCATACATTCCTATGTGTACGCAGTTCCTTGCTGGCGTGATCGAGAAAACACAAAATATCGAATGACTACATCGACGCTTCGATTATCAAAGCCTCGTCAGACAACGCCCATCACCTGTCACATTCCGGGGTACAGGCGACTGAGCAGAAACTCACGTGGGCCATGAGCTGAAGTTTTATAGAAATGGCTTGAATGAACACTTGACGTTTTTAAATCGCCACAAAAAATTTTCGATCTCGTTGGTTGTTTTGACGAAACCAGGTTAAAATACGATTTCATCTCGACAACTGCAAAGTCACACGAAAAATACTGAAATCTTAAAGACGATATGTTTGTCAAATAAGGACCTTTCTCTTCAGAAGTACAATGCACAGGCCGGAAAATTTGTTAAGCGTTACAGAAATGTGACGGAAAGAGACAACCTGGTAGACCTAGACAAAATATTAAAATAAATGATAAAGAAATACTTTAAGACAGCGATAGCGACTGTTGGCTCGAAATTGTGTCAACGGTAATGAACCTTAAGGCCAGGAACGTCTTAAGCAATTAAGCTTCTACGAATCCTCGACCAAGTAGTTCATCCGTGGTTTTTATTATGTCTACATGAATTATGTTATGTTATCTGTAACCCAATAATATGAACACATGATTCAAGAAATTATCTAAATGAAAACATAATAATAACGTTATTTATTTATTGTTCTGTCTGACGACAGGTCCATATGAACAGGATCCTTCCATCCTTTTCTCGGACTGGGACCTGTTCATATACGTTCTTGGCAGATGATCCAGAAGGGGTTTGCCATTGCCTTCTTCTGTGTGTAAATGGAGTAATTGTTGGGATGCCACGGACGAAAACTCCGTGTTGCCTAGACCACCTCATCTTATTATTATTTAGTGTTCTGTCTGACGACAGGTCCATATGAACAAGATCCTTCCATCCTTTTCTCGGACTGGGACCTGTTCATATAAGTTCTTGGCAGATGATCCAGAAGTGATTTGCCATTGCCTTCTTCTGTGTGTGAATGGAGTAATTGTTGAGATGCCACGGAGGAAAACTCCGTGTTGCCTAGACCACGGCCTTGCCCAACACAAGTTATAAATTCCGCCACCGCCGGGAATCGAACCCGAGACCCCAGGATTACAAGGCCAGCGTTCTAACCGCTAGACCACCTCATCTTATTATTATTTAGTGTTCTGGCTGACGACAGGTCCATATGAACAGAATCCTTCCATCCTTTTCTCGGACTGGGACCTGTTCATACACGTTCTTGGCAGATGATCCAGAAGTGGTTTGCCATTGCCTTCTTCTGTGTGTGAATGGAGTAATTATTGGGATGCCACGGAGGAAAACTCCGTGTTGCCTAGACCACGGCCTTGCACCGCCGGGAATGGAACCCGAGACCCCAGGATTACAAGGCCAGCGTTCTAACCGCTAGACGACCGTGGCTCTAATAATAGCATATTCCACATCAATTGAAATTTCTCTGAGAATAAACACGCGACTGTACTCTCAGACAGAAGTAGACGCAATGCTGTCTCTGAATATTAATCCAAGCTTTGTTTTTATTCTGAGGTTAAACATTTGCGAATAAAATGATACAAAGGTTTAATTCTTATACAATTAATCAGTTACTTGTAACAGCTGGAACATTCTTTTTTATTACTGCCACAAAACATTAATTCGCGTCACCGCCTTCTATGTTATAAATCGACGTTCTGTATTTCCCTTATCGCAGATTCCGCACCAAGTGAATTCTGAGTGACACAGAATTACATTAAGCAAAACCGATTTGAGTTCGCTGTAAAACACGAACTAGCAGAGATACAAATCGGGCCTGCAGTTCAGTTTTAATTCCCTAGATGTCTGTGAAGCGAGCTTGTCTCGTCTGTGAATCAGTGGGAATGGAAATTGAATTTTCTCTGTCCAAACACAAGTTACACGACACACTGTCTCTCCACAGTGCAAAGTCTGCGATCACGACGCACCTGGAACTTCGAAGGAAGTTCAACTATTATACCCTAATTTTCTATAGCGTGACGACCTCAATTCATAAGAATTATTAAAATTACATCTATAAATAAAATAAAACAGCCATTTTAACTTCGTATATTTCGTTAAATTTCAACTTTCTTAAAATCTCATAATAAAACCTGTACTTTACGATATGGTAAATGTCTCATAATCTGTTTGAACTTTTGTATTCAAAATGTACGATGTGTTTTAACCATCTGACACTTTAAAATTTGTAAACTCCTGTGTTGTTGAACGTAACTGTATCAAACTTCTGAAATGTTTTTGTTACAATAAAACATTTTCCATGTGATGCCCCCCAAATATCACGAACTTCGTATGTTTAACACAAACTTTCTGTTTCTTAAAACTGCTTACTAATCCGGTAGACAGTGTCTCTCAGTGGTGTAACTCGGAGAGAAAACTCTCAGTGAGACGACGTCTCTCTACACTAACACAAAAACACTACGAAAGTAAAAAGTTTTTAATAACAAACACTTTCCAATGCGTCGTACACGACGATGACAGATTGTTAGTTCGGCAACAAATTTCCCAAATGTGTAAAAAAAACCTATCAAAGTTACATATAACTGGGTTCAATGCAAATCGTAAAATTTTGAATTATATAAATTTTTTTGTATATTAGATATCTGCTATAAACAATTCATCATCACATTCGGATTTCAGTAAAATCATAATTTAATTTTTGAATTAGCGTCATGTTTTGATTTCGCCTAATTTACTACAATTTTTAACTTGTGGCCATAAATATCAAGTGTCCACGTACTACAAACGCAAATTAGTGTTTTCCAAACGCGTTCTTCACTATTTTACAAATCGCAGTGTAGTTTATTCAATACTCGCACGACGCTTAGAGCAGGGTAATTAAAACGTACGTGTAATCTCACTGGTTTGATATACAGAGGGTCTCTCTCTAAACTGATCTGAATAATATTCCGCGGTTATGTCTTGGTTGCTATATCGAACCTAAGCTTATAAATTTTACGACATATAAGTCCCAAAATCCAGATAGAATCCCAATTAAACAAACATAACAGAATGATGTTCATAACAATAACTTCCCACACGATACGCCTCGGTCCGTCGGTCATGCCATAAACTCGACACACGATGGCGACATCAGGAGTACGTTTCGTCATTTTGGATGATGATAAAATGCTTTATACCTGCATCACGCGAACTTAATATTAGGCTACTTCGTTGTCCAAATAAATACTTTATCTATCAAAAAAGTGTGAAATTACCTACTGAATGAAATGTGTAATGACGTCTACACAGGTCAGCGTGAATAAATTTCTAAATTATTCGTCATTCATAATAGGAGAGCTACACGAAGTCGATACGAGTCAAGAATGTCGAACGAACACATGTCCGGAAACCCTTCTTAATGTTATCCTCGGCAACCTACGTTCATGCCACATTTTAGATTAATATTAACGTCCTGAAGCTCCACTATCAATTATGGCAAACAATTTAGAAACACCCTGTATATGAAAGTTCCCTTACCTTAAGATTTTATTTATTTTTCACTTCGATATACTTTCTCAAATAACTGTGAATCCACTTTAAATTTCGAGCAAAGTTGCAAACCAAATGTTACTCTGAAGGCTGGTCGTATTTTTTATATTTTAAATATTACTTATGCAGCTGGAGTACCTGTAAAATAATCCATGCTTCGAAATTACGTAGGATGTGTAAGTAGATAATCCAATGGCGACAAAACACTTACGATTATAAAAATACAATATTTATTCTAATCCTACTACTACATTTGTAAGTGCTACTCATATACTTGTGTCGCCGTTTACCACGCAGATGGAGACGTGGGACAGTTAAATAATCACAAACTCATTATTTTTAGTTCATCTAATTAAAAGTTACTGGGCTTAAATTTTTAAGTAATTTGAGTTTTATATTTTATCAAGCTCTTTCGATTTTAGGTACAGCCATCACAGGCAATGCAACAATTCAGGTATCGGGGAGGAGTCGTCAAATAAGAGTTTCTTTGTTATATCCAGAGGCAGGAAGGAAAATTTTCATTGTCCGTTCAAACACGAGGCGACGAACACCAAATATTTTCTAATATCTGCGAAAGGGTGACCACGGACACACAAAGATGTGAGAGCACGATAAACCCAACACAAATTCTTTGAGAAAAGACTGTCACGTACTTGGTACTGTCGCAGTCTGCGTCTGTGCTGTCTCAGCGTCTGCGTCCAGACGCCATCACCTCGTCAAAGATGGCTTCGTGTTCGGAACGCGTCAACATGTACTCCGGCAGAGTGACTTTTAGTACTGGGTCAAATCTTGTCTTGGTCTCCGCGCTGTAATATCCATCAGGACTTAGGTCAGAGGCTGACAGTTCTGGCTCTGGAGGAACGACATTGGCCTTCGGGACCTTCTTTTCACTATTCTCACTAGCTGCTGGTAATAAATCAGAATTTACGTCTTTTTTGGATATGTTTCGTTTTCTTGGAGGTGGGTCGGGTGTTGTAAGAGTCGTGGTAGTTGTTTGGACCGACGTTTTGGAAGATCTGCGCGTCAATTTGACGGCTACTGCGGGAGATTTCTGCATCGTTTTGAGATTCTCAACTTTAGAAGTTTCCCCATACTTGTTGTCTGCGACTGGAGTTGACGCAGTAGAAGTTGAAGACACCTTCTTAAAGAAAGTTTTCCGTTTGGGTTTTGGGGTTATAGTTGTCGCAACAGTTTCTGTGGTTTTGTCTTTAGAAGTTGAAGATTTGTCACTAGTCTTGGTAATGTCAGTCGACGAAGAGGATACGGAGTCAGAAGCCACTGGTAGAGACGACGAGGCAGATCCTTTGCCGTCAGACAAACCCTGTGGAGGAACTAACCTGTATTCTTTAACTTCGTGATAGGCCAGATGAGAACTCTTGGGCTCAGACGCCGCCACGAACATACATTCCTCGTGCTGCATCCCCTTGCTATCGACGCATTGATAACAAGTCATCTTATCCTTGAGCACTTTCTTGCATGCAGATCGGTCTTTCTGGGTGAATTCTCCTAGAACTTTCTCGAGATCCTTTTTCTGCTCGTTGTCGGTGAAGTATTCCGGGAGAGTAGACTTGTATTCGTACCCAGGTGACGCACTTTTCTCGTTCGTGTTGGCTGAAGAAGGGTACTCGTAGGTCTCGGAGTCACTGCTAGCGCTTTGCTTTCCACCGTCGTGTAATTCGGGGAAGAGATGTCGGAAGTATTCGTCGTAAGACTTACCGCCTGGAAAATAAGACTCGTGCTGCTCCGTTTGTTCTGCGATCTTCTCTGCGGTTTCTGGTTTATAAGGCTCGGGTTCACCGTACAAGAATGGATCCAGGCCTACTCCAGAACCCTTTTCGTCCTTAGCCTCACGTCTAGCTAATGTGCTGGCGGAATATTCATAAGGGATGTCGTACTTGTCATTAACTTTCCTCTTTCCTGCAATCTTTTTCGATTTCTCCCTCTTAATCCCCTGTGGTGGTTCTTGTCGGATGTGCCGAGAATGAGGCTCGCCTTCGTACTCAGTGCGTTTCTCGGTGTACGGTTTCTTGTTTTTTGAGTTGAAGGACGTTTCATGAGCCACAAAATAGTTGTTTTCCTTAGGTTTCGCGCTGTAAGAACACTGCTCATACGAGCCACCAGTCTTGGGATCTTTGCATACCATACAAGTCATAGTATCCTTAGTTGTTTTCTTACAATTTTTCTCGTCTATTGATGTTCCTGATGGTTTGTATTCAGTGTAATCATCACTGCTGCTCGTGAAGTATTCTGGCCCAAAGCGATAATCACCTTTATCACCGTTATCAGAGGCGGCGAATTCATATCCGTAATCTTGGCGAGCGACCCTAGAATGAGATTCCGCTGTAACTAATTCCTCCTGTTTATCGTCCAGCCCAAATGGATCATTTCTGAGGTACCTGCGATAGCGGTAGGTTGTTGGTTTGCTACCAGAGTTCGTGCTGTATTTCTGAGCGTGTCCGACAAAGTACGACTTCGAGTTCGGATCTGACGTGTAAGAACACTGCTCGAAGGTACCTCCCGTCTTTGGATCTTCACATTCGTAGCAGGTCATAGCATCGCGACGGAATCTTCCTTTCGCGACGTCATCAGCAGTGAGTCTCTTCTCTATCTTTTTACACTTTTTCTTGTCAGTGGCTGTACCTGAAGGAGCGTACTCTGGGGGTCCGGATTCCTCTTCGTAAGACTCTTCCTGGTTACTCGGGCTCCCTTCTGTTGCCGAAACACTTGGCTTCGTTGTGCTGCTATAAATTTTTGACTGAGCTGATGGGGACGGCTTTGCTAAATATTTATCGTTGTATATATCTGTGGGGTACGGCGCAGGATAACTGGACTTGCCCTGGTGTGGTTCTGACGGCAGTGTCTTGAAAGGGGGTGCCAGACCTTTGCCGTAGATAACCCCCGAATCTGCCTCGGATGAATAGCGTGGCTTTTCCTCACGTTGCTCTGTAGATGCTGGGAGGTAGGAAGTAGGGTTTCCATAAATGTCGACGGGCGCCGACGACGAATAGATCGGCTTGGTTCTCTTTTGAGGTTCCGAAGGAGAGGAACGATAACTCGTCTTACCACCGTAATATTCTGAAGGACGGTAAGTGGACTTCACGGCCTCGCTGGAAGACGTACGATCTGGGGTCGGAGAACTGTAAACAGGTCTATAAGAATACTTCTCTGGAGACGTGGCATAGCTAGACTTTCCGTCTTCGTATTCTGACTTTTTAGGTTTGTAAGTGGGGTTAAAAGTGTAATCCTCCGTGGGGGATGCCTTGTAACTTTGCTTCTCGTCGTAAGTATCCTTCGACGATGCAGCGGGATACGCGGGTCTGTCTTCACCTTCTGATCCAGCTGGAACACGGTACTTTGGTTTACTAGGAACCTGTTCAGCAGCTGCGGGCACAGCGTGGTGAGAATAGTGAGGCCCTGGGCGAGGACTGTATTCGGCGTCCAACTTCGCAAAAGACGGCGAGTAGAAGTCTGAAAGGGCCACTTGAGAGCTTTCCTCTGATGACTTTTCGCCTTCTGCGGGCTTAAGGAAATCTTGCGGACGGAAACCAACCTCTGACGCGGAACCAGAAGCATCAAAGAGGGACTGGAACTTCACATTTGGGCTAGTGAATCCACTGTCACTGTTCTTTGTAGTAGCACTGCCTTCTAATTCTGCAGGGAAAACGCTTGCTGAGTTCGAGAGTGGCAAATTGAAAGCGTTTAAATCTGAGTTTGCAGGACGGAATATTTTAGATGAACCCGCAGACGCGCCACCAAACCCAGCATTGGTAACTCCGAAGAGAGCTGAAAAGTCTAATGGGCGAACAAAGCCAGATTCATCAGCAGGCGTGGCGCCAGAAGTCTGACCCCCAGGCGAAGTCTCTGAGGCAAAATATTTGCTGTAATCGGAGTCACCTGACGGAGCTCCTGCTGCTGATTTCGAGTCGCCATTGTCATGCACTTGGTACTGCTCTGGGTACTTTTGAGCTGTTGCCAGCGAAGCCAGCACGGCTACCAACAGGAGCTGCAGGCAAGAAACACCAGTCAAAAAGGACATAAGTAACTATAGGCAAACTGTTAAGTGTCAACTTGTACATTGATACTGTGTATGAAGGCACCCAATCCATACAATTCAGTGCAAGGACCTTCTGAAGGAGGATGAGATCGGCGGGACATGTAGCACGCATGAGGGATCATAAATGCATACATAGTTTTAGTTTCAAAATCTGAAGGGAAGAAGACATTTGGCGTAGATGGTAGGGTAATATTAAAATTGATCTAAAAAATATTTACGAAGGAGCTGACCGGATTAATTAGAACAAGTGGCGGATTTTTGTCAACACGGTAATGAACCTCTGGGTTTCGTAGATGCGAGGAATCGCTTTCTGACTTCAGCGACTATTAGCATCTCAAGGTCTATGTTCCACGAAATCAAGTGCTCGTTGCTATCTCTGGCGGTAACTTTCGAAGAGATATCTACGCACAATGTTGAGTCTCTTGGAAACAAGCAATGAAGACAAATCAAAAATTAAAATGACCCAGGTCCGATTCCAGAGACAGGCTTTTCTGTGATATTATTAGCAATTAAAATTCGCGATCAATAATTTTCGAAACGCGGTGGATCATCCGAATTCTTCTTCCTCAAATAAAGGTCAGAGCGTCTGCGACGTCTCCAATTATCTCTTCATATTTTCCTTGGTCGCCCCGTCCTCCGCGGTGTTCATATTCAGTCACTGATTTCGTAATTACGAAATCCGCCAACCCCCCCCCCCCCCCCCCCCCCCGCTTCTGTTCTTCAACTATTTCATTAATACTTTTAATTTTAATATGGATTATAACAATTATTTCTTGTCTTATGGGTTAGTGTAAGATCACCAACTGCTCTCAAAAATTTAATATCTGCTATTTGCAGTCTTCCATTTTGATATTATTTTAGTTGGTAGGTTTTTTGGGGGGAAGGTGATATTAAAATTACAGGTCACTAGAATTTATTTTCTTTTAATTACATTTGATTCCTCTTGAGGTTTTTATAAAATTATTGTTTTTTTAATTTACACTAATACTGCCTTCAGTATATAAATAAATTATCTACTGATAAACCCTTTCCATTCTACATCTGGATTGTACCGTTCTTAAGTAAGGACTGCTGAAAACCAGTTACAGAAACGAATACCGAGGATTCTGAATAGTTATAGCTAAATTTTGTCATTCATGGATAAGTCACAGTCGGGGATTCCCCTTACGATTTCGAGGTCACGTGTCTGGCCAGAGATTCTCCTCGCTCAGAAATGCATACGCAAAAGGTCTTCATGTACAGCGCTGGATTTAAAAAGAAAATTCTGAAATGTCGACAAATCTTAATAAAACGACCCAGTCTGTTTAAAAAATTCGTTCAGTTGTCATCGACTTGATAAAAGCGGACATACAGAAAGACATGGCGCTCTAATGTCCGCCCTCTTCCAAACTCTGAGTTGGGAACGAGCTTATAAATGCCACGTGTTCGACATAACTGTCTCAAAAAAGTTTCAAGGACACTTTCTCGATCATTGGATCGGACGCGGTGGACCTGTTGGGTGCCCATCACGTTCGCCAGATTCAACACTTTCGTCTTTATTTCTCTTGGGACCAACAGACGATAAAGTTCATCAAAAACCACAGCAGGAGAAATGCCATGACAATGGCTACCATTTTGAACAGTTATTACCATAACGTTTGTAGGAACCTGACAATTTTCAGTGTAAAAAGGGTACATACTTTGAGTGACTGAATCTGTTGTGTGAGCTCCTCTCAAATATGGCTGTAATTTTGGCTCAAAAATAAAAAAAAGGGTTCATTTCAAATCATAAGGTAACCTTAATAACTTCATAACGATGATTTCGTAATTAATATATTATCGCTCAATTTACACCCAATTACAAACTGTGTACATTTTTTTTTTAAAAATTTTCATGTATGTTTAAAATGAGAATGTTATTTAAGATCGTAGAGTTAGGTGGAACACACTGTATAATTAGATAAAGGCATTATATAAATAATGTAATAACTGTTAACTAGGAGATATGTATACATATAAAATGATAAATTGCAGAAATGAAACCACGTATTAAGGGCGAAAAAGAATATGATTGTTGAAAACAAGATGGCGAACGCATTTTCAAGGACATAGCAAGCCAACCTGGAACGACATGCTGTTAACAAGATAACTACGATAAATAATCTCGACGCTACGTAGTCTGAGCTACTTAAAAAGCGTCCTTAAATACACCAAATAAATAATCTATCACTTTTATCTTAAACATGTTTCGAAATCGTAAAAAATTAATTATCCACAAAGAATATAATTAGGACTCCGTGCAATGCGATTAGCTTTGCAATTATGGTTTTGTACCGGAAGTGATTGAACATCGAAGTCGATGAACTGGTACTGGTTGTTATTGTAGTTGTGTGAGAATCCATCTAGTTGTAGACGACTAAAGATCATTGACTTTAACTTAACTGAATGTAAATGACTGTATCGCAATATCATAAACATTTTAAATATTAAAAGTAACGTCACTTCTGTAGCACGGTTCTGTAGAGTAAAGGTATACAAATCGATAATCGAAATTTGAACGTGATACTACAGATTGATAACAACTAAACCATGTCAACATTAAAGACGCGAGAAATTCCAAGGGACGTTTCTATCAGTTTATGTAAATAGAGTGAGTAGAATTTTAAAAACTCAGGACAGTAGATCACACCCAGGGAAACTCTGTTGACATTTATTTTCAACCCTTTGTATCCCAAGTTCGTCCCAGAAATAGTTAAATATCCGGTCCTTACCTCAAAGAAAACCCACAACATTTACCCAACTAATTATATTCAGGGAAATAACAGCTGATCACACCGATAATCATATGGAACCAATAAATACACTCTGTGGACAAAACGGATATTTGCCATTAGGCTTTAAAAAGTTGAAGAACGGCAAATCGAAATCGTATGCCGGAGTCCGTGGCCGGAAACATTCGGCTTATTTCCAGGTTACTGCATTTGAAACACGAATTCGACTCAGTACATGGAACGCGATTCAATTCGTCATTTAGGCCTGCTCTCTCCGGAGGCTGTACGCCTACTCATATATAGTGTATACTCTGGCCAATGCCCGTCACGCTCGACTGTTTGTGGGATGCGGAAATATTAACAAGAAATCTCAACGACGCTAAGGTGACGCCTACGGTGGGATCTTCCGGAGTCTGAAGTCAGGCAGTCGCCTTGTCAGTCGCCGGTAAACAAGTCTCAACATTTTATTTAAATTGCAAAGAAATTCTATAGACTTCGTACTTTTTGAGATTTGGAAACACAATTCTGTAACAAAATGCATTACCATCCAACACAAAAACACTTTCATTCCCGGAAACTGTGGTGCTAGAACATACTTTCATGATTTTCCTTGAGACTCTCCCAGCAAACGCTGTGGAACGTAAATGACGTATTTGCTTAAACAGGCCACGATCCTTTTGACACCATCATACAAAAGCAACCTCGCATTTTATGTCATGCGACGCAGAAGGTGTTACGTATGTACTTCAGGTTCTCAAGGCGTTGAAGACGTTCATTATGGTTTTCTGGGTTACGGTACCTGAAGATGGAGACGGCATGTTCCTCAGATTTTTTGGTAATTATCTACAAGACCATAGACTGGGGCGGCGAAATAAAAAAAATAAAGACATCTCAACGCGTCTGTACAAATTATTAAAGGCGCATTACTAGGGAAATTACAAAGTAAACCCTTAGGCATACTAAAATTATATACAGTAATAGCCATGCTTATGTGTTTATATAGGCCCGAAAATGAGGGAGTACGCGAGAAGAAACAGACGGCAAAAACGTTTCCTCAAATGAAACAAAAGATGCCGCAAAATTTTGACGAAATGGTGTAACAGCTGTAATCCTTGTAACTTGAACTGATGAAGACCTTATTAATCCGTAATTACGATAATCACGGAAAATTCCTAGCGCCACAATAAATGTTAGGGATTTGGCGAATGGAGGGAGATGGAGAAATATCAATACGTCTGGAAAGACTGACCGAAAAACCACAAAAAATATTTTAATAAAAATTTTCTTTGCAGATGTGGTTTCTGCGATGTCAATCAAATGTCGTGGACGACTCGAAGTAATAAGCGGACAATTGCTTCCTGGAAAACCAGATTTAAAACACGAAAAGGCTTCGCTACGAGAATTAGAGCCAGTTCAATTACAAGGACGAGTTCAGCGAGGGAATGAAGAAAGTCAGAGAGAAATGCAGATACTAGATTTTAATCAAATCAACTGGATGTCTGGTACAATATTATTTGAACGAATCTAGTGTTAAAGTCACTATGTATGTACGTATGTATATATATTTTTTATATTATTAACCCTTTGAAGCCGAAGATCGTCTGAATATTATTTATGAATTCAGTCCGTACCGCGAAGAAAACACTACGCCTCACCATTACGAAAATCAGCTGGTTAACCCTTTGAAGCCGAAGATCGTGTAAATATTATTTACGAATCCAGACCGTACCGCGAAGAAAACACTTCACCTCACCATTACGAAAATCAGCTGGTTAACCCTTTGAAGCCGAAGCTCGTCTTCATAATATTTACGAATCCAGACCGTACCGCGAAGAAAACACTTCACTTAACCATTAGAAGTCGAATCAGGCGGTACCACGTAAGATTTAACAAAAGAACATCCCGGTCAAAGCCTTAATGAATAATGCGAATTATGCATCCACATATTTTATAAGACACACCTGGAGTACGGGATGTATGAATGAAAGTATAATTCAGGGAACATAACAACCCGGAAGACAGCCATCTTCGGACTTGTCGTCGCGAAAATCTCAAATCCCTAATTATGTTTAGGTATTTATTTAATAATAATCTCAATCATAAAATGTTTATAATAAGCCGCCTAAACGTTGTCATGCATTTACAAAACAACGTTTTTGGCACGGACCTATTATCATACGTTCCTTGCGTAGAACATGTAAAATCGATGCCTAGAAAAGGTATTTTTATATCCGATATTACTCGACGAATTGCGATTATATTGTGTATTACATGTTTGCACCAAAAATTATTCATGAAATCGAAGATTATAATTACATTGCATATATTGTTATTG
>NW_019059750.1:155240-172420 GCF_000696155.1 Zootermopsis nevadensis
AAATGGATACTCACTTGGGCCAATTTATTTATCAAAAATCCCAGACAGGACTTACGACGAATAGTTGAGTAACCCTGCCTCAATAAACACTTGCTTCTTGTGCAGGTTACATCAGCGGACGCTCTGTACGCCCCAAGAACTGTTTTTCTCCATGAAACCACGTGACACGGCTGGTAGCCCGAGAAGAATTCATTACACGGTCCAAGAAATTTGCAACACAAATCAGTTTTAGAGGGCTTTAAATCAAAATAGAGACATTCCGGACCAATGTGTATTCACCTGTTCACGGCTGTCATCAGATTTATGACAGGAAATATTGAGTCAGTGGCTACATTTCGGTGTAGGTCGCCAGTTGTGAGGGGGCCGATATGTCATCGATATTCAGTATCGTCCCACACCCGACGTGACTTGAGGGTCCAGACGATTCTTAGGGAGCACTAATCCTGCCTTTCAGTTCCTTCACTTTATTGGTTCGGAAGCTTTCCATCTGACAAATCCCCTTAAACGAAGCTGATACCAAATCCGGTGAACGCGGAGACCAGACAAGCCGTTTGTTTATATTTCTATAAGAAAGTAGAGCCACGGTGGTCTAGCGGTTAGAACGCTGGCCTTGTAATCCTGGGGTCTCGGTTTCGATTCCCGGCGGTGCCCGAATTTTTAACTTGTGTTGGGCAAGGCCGTGGTCTAGGCAACACAGAGTTTTCCTCCGGGGGTTTCCCCGGTTTCTCCGTGGCATCCCAACAATTACTCGATTCACACACAGAAGAAGGCAATGGCAAACCACTTCTGGATCATCTGCCAAGAACGTATATGAACAGGTCCCAGTCCGAGAAAAGGATGGAAGGATCCTGTTCATATGGACCTGTCGTCAGACAGAACACTAAATCAATATCCTCATGAAGTAGATTCGTGCGCCTTTGTACTTCAAATTGTTATATCTGACTCACCAAAACGACCCACAAACAAGCTGAATTATTCATCAGACGGTGAGCGTCGATACGCTGTGCAGAAACCCAACCTAACCTAACCTTATTGCAGCCTCAGCAGATTACAGTGTTTTTAATTATAAATACATTAAATTTTCACTGGCAGTTGTACAGCTAGCTACTTTGTCCTTTTCCTGTACTTAAAACAAAACTAAAATAACACAACACAGACGTAGCCCTCAGCTGCATCTGAATTATTAAGTCTGTTTCCAAATTTTGACTACGTAAGACTGATACAATTTGCGTGAATTTCCTGAGTCGCCTCTGGAAAACGATACATCGTGCCGTATATAATAAGACCAGAATGCTCCCGAATTATCTCCTGACTTACATCTTATTTGGCATTGCATAATGTCTGTTGCCTTACAGCTGTTTAAATGATGACGGCGCACGGGATCATCGTCATCTCACCAGTCACCTGAAGACGGAAAGAGAAAACACTTCCGAAACGCCGCTGTTTCAACTACACAAAAGGAACGTCCGAAATGTTATTTCAATGAATGTATCAGTACCTTAACGTCATAACGTCAGCTGTGCTGTAGCTTTGTCTCATCTGTACGTGGGAAGACGAAAACTTGGGTGATTTGCTCAATATTTAACAACAAACTATATGGTATACGTCTCAAACTATATGACATATCCAAATACTAAACCCTGATACTTATATTTCAATGAACGTGTGTTTACCGAAAGCCTTATATCAGATGAAGCTGGCACCACATCCATCAAATATCGAGATTAAGAACACGTGTAGCTACGTACCACACACACACACAACTCCATGGTGTGGTATTTAATTACAAATACGGGGAAATTCTTACTGTGTTTGCTTTAACTCCAAAATGAGATTCTTTTGGCACACATCATAATTTTGCGTAATCGCCGATTTAACAACATTTGTTCATCCCTACGAATCTAACAAACAAAGCTCTAAATCAGGGACAAGAAAGGAGTTCCACAGTTGCAAAATGTAGTTTATATCCAATCAAAACTGCCTAGTTACATTTTACGTGAATCTGAAATGAAATTTCATTAAATCTAAAAATACAACAAGGAATTCGGAGCATTATTCTTAAGCCTGTTTTTCTATCGCATGAAATTAAAATCCTAGAAAATATGTTCTTAATTTTATATTCAGTTACGTAAGTTTGCAATTCCACAGTAAATTTAAATTTACCATACAAGATGGCGTGCTGTAGCTCGCTTGTGAGTAGTTTGTCAAATTAACGAATCCTACTGGAGTTAGTGCATTTTTCTCCTTACAAGCTGTCATTAATATTTCTAAACCAACTTATTATTTATTATAGATCTTGTCTACGTTAAATTTTCGGATAGCACCTCAAAGTTTCGCACATTCAAAGAAAAAATAAATCAAGACTTATAAATAATACCCGCATCATAATTTGCAGAAATGGTAACATTTCATGTTTTTAGAGCTCTGACGATCCAATGTTGCTATCAACGCGAAAGACGATTACGCACGGTCGCCATATTACTTACATACTAGGAAAAAATCTACGGAAAAAAGTGGCATAACTCTCAAGGATCTATTACCATTGTCATTATTTGAGGAACATGTATTAAGCGACGTTACTGTCATTTACAACTCAGAAGTTCGTACGTACGCCATTCTATTAAACGAGATTTGTATTAAATCGTATAGAACAATGTTCATACGCAATTTCGTAAAAATCGGTCTCCTGGTTTAGAAGTTAAAATGGAAACAGACAACGAACTCATAGGTTTTCTACTTTGCGTCCTTAAAAATTAAAGTAGATTAAAGACGGGACACATGAAATACCACAAATTTTGTGATAATTGAGGATACCACAGCGAGGAGTCGAAAGATGGTTCGTCCGAAATCCTGTTCAATACATACCAGACTACACTGTGCAACATCCTAGAAGACAGCCATATTATTATTTTTTAATTATTTTTAAATTAAGTTTTAAGCTGTTTTCACACATTTGTTGACATAATATGATATCCCTACAAAGTCTGTTTAACTAAATGTAAAGTAAAATAATTCATACCGTGCAATGCCCTTCTGACGATTAGCTGTGTCAACAAGGGTTTATTTATGTGATATACTAAAGCAAATATTAAGGGTTTAAAGGACCAATTAGTGATGCAGAACCACAGAGAACAAAAGTGGACATTTTGTGTGATCCACTACAAAGTACATTTCTCCACTCGACACAAATAATGAGGTAAAAATTCCAATTTCACTGCTTCAACATTCACGAAATATTTTATTGCATGTTTTAGTTCATAGGCATGTCCACCTTTTACAAACACCTACCACGGCTATCCAAGTGGATAACTGCGTGCTCTTCCATTCCACCAATCAGTACACATCAAATCCAACTCTCCTCCTACCGCCTACCATACATAAGACAGGCAAAAAAAAAAAAAAAAAAAAAAAAAAAAAAAAAAAAAAAAAAAAAAAAAAAAAAAAAAAAAAAAAAAAAAAAAAAAAAAAAAAAAAAAAAAAAAAAAAAAAAAAAAAAAAAAAAAAAAAAAAAAAAAAAAAAAAAAAAATAGTGTCGCTGCAGTCACAGATAACTCCAGTGCAATGTCGTAGTTCCGACCGCCAAGCCGGTATAATGTTGTGCCCTTGCCAGTGCTTGTTACTGTCTGCTCCATTCACATCCTGAATAGACCATAGCTTCAAGACGAATGTACCGGAATACACACAATATCCTCATGCGTTATTTGCAACGTGCATTTACAAGTATTACATCCGCCTTGTCCAACGAAATAAATTTACAAATTCTTGAAACTTCAAAATTTCTAAATATTAACAATTTTTTAAAAATATCTGTCAACACCCACGATTTTGAAACTTTCAAAGTTTTTCGAAATTTCAAAATCCATAATTAAGAATTTCATAACTTCCACATACGATATTCCAACGTTTAAAATTCGTATTTAAACATCCAACCCAACCTAAACGTCCTTAACACAAACTAAGCAAACCTAACTTAACGTAACATATCTCAATTTAAACTAACGTGTCCTATCCTGTTCTAACCTAGCCTGTCCCAACAAAAGCAATCTTAACATACACAAAAAATTCAGCCGATTCCCACTTGCATCAATACTAACCACGATTAACATTCAAAGAACGCACAACAGCGGTCGCCAATAGTGACCATAGCAAACAAACAAATTCCCACTATGGCCACCAGATCGCAGCACCTTGATGTCCACCTCACGACTTTCCTCATCCGCCATTTTGTTATATCCGCTCGCAGGATATTAAAAAATGCGATTTTGAGGTCGTGTAGAATGGCACAAACTCCATACCAATTTTCAACCCAATTCGCCGAGTGTTTCTCGAATTGACTCAACTGGAGAGACAGGATCAGCCCACAATGCGTTCTTCCTATGCACTTCGTGCAAGTAACGCATAATAACTAAATGAAAAGGCTGAGTTTCAGTGGAAAACTGTCCAAGTTATTCCTTAAGACACTCCAACTTTACCAATTGTGAGAAAGAATTTCTCCAATAAACTTGCATGAAAAATTATCCGAAAGCGGTATTTAGAAAAACTTTTTTCAGCAATGACGTCATTTTAAGGTGATTGGGTTTTGTGAGTGAAAAGGGTTTTAGAGTACAGAGCGCATGAAACGCTGACTTAAGTCTTGCAAATTCGAATCCACGAAAATTCCTGTCTTAAGTGCAGACTAGGCGTTTGTTGAGTTTGTTCCACTGCTCGAGGAGACCCTAGTTACCGAGGGGTACTGTAACCTGTAGTTGGTAGTACATGCATGGTCCAGTCACCTTCCTACTCTGTCCTGTTATCATTAGTATTATTATTTTATTAAATAATTACGCACATTCAAAAGGAAAGTTCCTGAGTATATGATAGGAAGATTATATTAACATTTACTGACTTTTCTCAGAGTTTACGAAAATTTAAGTTTTAACGCTGAATATCTGGAATATGTCTCCTGGGTTACGGCGTCGCGAAGTCTTGTAGGCTTCATTTAAGATGGAGTCGAAACGTTCGCCCGAAACCTTGGCAACCACATATAAGGCTACACGGCGTCACAACCGAGATGACCACAAATCAGATTTTCCTCCAAACTGTCCCTTCGACCATTTGTCGATTAATCTTAAAATCGAACGTCCAATTTATCGTTTCTGTCAATTTAACACGATATCACAACACGAAAACGTATGAGGGAGTATATAAGTCGTCAGTTCTGCACATTCATGACATCGAAGCTAGACAGATGTGAGCAATTTTCTTCAAACTCTGGTCTCATTATCCTCGGGGAGAGATCCACATAAACTTACTGGAGGGCAATCTCTGGCCCCGGAGGGAAAAGAAACCTGGTCGAACCTAGAGCCACATTACAGGCTAAAACTACGTTACATAGGCCTACGACGTGTTATTGCACAACCGCGTATTTATGATATTTAAATTTATTTCGCCTTTAACTAACTTTAATAATCAAAGCTAACAAACCGAAGGCAGACGAACAACAGCGCAATAACTATCCTTCAGACGCAACATCAGACAAGCCATTAATACGAAACTACGTCTACGAGCCATAAATTGGAGACTGCAACGGAGTTAGACCCCAGAAGACAGCCATCGTCGTACTCACCGCCTTGAGAACCTTAAATTCTACCATACCAATCGATTTTTTGATGTAAAACTGACACACATCTGTTTCACATTTCATGATAATGCATAAGAGGATTTGGCCCACGTAATAGGCTTTCATTTGAACGCGGATAGGATATTGAATAAAGCCTTGGATGGGCGAATCCGCGGATATAGAAGCAGAACTCTCCATAAAGCCCAAGGCTCTATGGAACTCTAGCGTCTATACATTCATATCACCAGGATTATGTAAACGAAGTGTTTAATTTTCACATTTCTCAGACGAATTGGATCATCTGATACGTCAAATTCGACTTCTGGTCAAACATATTTATGCATTACAACTAAAGTACCCGTCTTTTATGAATCGCCCTGATGATGGAGGCAGCAAAGACCTTCGAAACGTCGGTTAACTTATACCAGACTACACGGCGTAACAACCGAGAAGACGTCTTATTTACTTCAGAGTTTTCTGATATCGAAGCCATTAACAGGGATCCGTTAGTCCGCGGTGTCCAGGTCGTAATGGACCGAACTTAAGCTCAGTCCATGTTCCATTCCTCCTGGAAGGTCCTGTTAGGGTCCTCGTCCACATATTAAGGAGTATTCAGTTTCTATGTTTACTTACCGCAAGGTGTGGACTTCCAAGGAGAAACATGGTGCTAGTGTAGCCTCCTCTTCACCACTGTTCGCTACAAGACGCTGTGTCGATCTAATTTATTTCTTTACGAGCGAAGTTTCTCCAAAGCAAACCGAAACCAATCAGGTGAAAGGCAAATTCTATGATAAAAAAATAATCTTTGCCGCTGTGTTGTGTTGGACAATGTGACCGCTGGGCGGGGGACGGTTCCTTTTATACACTCTCCCCTAACTGAACCCCCGTTTTCCTCCCCACTACACCCCGTGTTCAGTACAGCGCACCGCTGTGGTCACTCTGTGGCACAAATCATCCGTGGATGCACAGCGCTTCCTAAGCAGCGGGAAACGAGAGGCTTTTTATCTGTGTCTGCCTCGTGCAGTCCACAGCAACGCGACTTTCTATGACAGAAATTCACAGACCAATGAATTAAGACGTGTACATCTGAATATTTTATGTTGGAACCGTTCACCAATTTCTCACACCACTGCATCGTCTTCACAGACACTAGACTCAAAAATCACACACGACATTATCAATACATACGATGTTACGTACGTCTAAAACGTGGTATTTCACAGTGAGAGTAATCCTCTTTATTTGTGGATTATGTAACGACGCTCCCAGCAGCTGAGACAATAAGGGAAAAAAAACACGAATAGCCGGTCCCTGGATCGAATACGAACTCAAAGCCTCCGGAATATGAAACAGCAGTTTTACTGAAACATCATTAAATAAACCGTAAATAAAAATATCTAATTTAATTCTATAAATAACATCCACGGTGGTCTAGCGGTTCGATTCCCGGCGGTGCCTGAATTTATAACTTGTGTTGGGCAAGGCCGTGGTCTAGGCAACACGGAGTTTTCCTCCGTGGCATCCGAACAATTACTCCATTCACACACAGAAGAAGGCAATGGCAAACCACTTCTGGATCATCTGCCAAGAACGTATATGAACAGGTCCCAGTCCGAGAAAAGGATGGAAGGATCCTGTTCATATGGACATGTCGTCAGACAAAACACTAAATAATAATAAGATGAGGTGGGCTAGCGGTGAGAACGCTGGCCTTGTAATCCTGGGGGTCTCGGGTTCGATTCCCGGCGGTGCCCGAATTTATAACTTGCGTTGGGCAAGGCCGTGGTCTAGGCAACACGGAGTTTTCCTCCGTGGCATCCCAACAATTACTCCATTCACACACAGAAGAAGGCAATGGCAAACCACTTCTGGATCATCTGCCAAGAACGTATATGAACAGGTCCCAGTCCGAGAAAAGGATGGAAGGATCCTTTTCATATGGACCTCTCCTCAGACAGAACACTAAATAATAATAATAAAAATAACATCGTTACGTATACTCAGTGCCATGAACTTAAAACTAAGAAGTCAATGGATTGTCGTAAATCGAGCTACTGTAAAACGTAATTGGAAGAAAGTACATAACAACAGACTTCTTAACTTGAATTCATATCATAGTACGCCTTTCGTTTGCGCAGGCTTAATTATGCGATGGAAACTGAAGCAAGGTGGAAATGAAAATGAGAAAAATATTTCCGACGGAAAATCTCCTGAAATAAACACATGGAAGGATAATATTAAAGTGGACGTAGGAGGAAAAGTTCTAAGGGTATAAAACTTCTATGATAGGGTCATCGAGCGTGGGACTTCATAATGACACATTTCCAAACCTAACCGGAAAATCAACTTCTGAAAGATTAAGGTGGATACCGGAATTTTTTTTAAACCGCTTTGTCAGCTAAGCAGTGAATTACATCGGTAGTTGAGTTAGCAAGTTGTACTAATCCATTGTTTTTTTTGCCCAGCTTTCAGACGCAAACGATGGTAATAAGCAAACTAGGCAGAGTGAAACCACAGCCTTTGGTGACATCGCCCAGCGTTCCCCTAAACCGAAATGTGTTCGATGTGCTCCATTAAATATTTTATAACGTTACCAAACTGCAGTTATACAGACCGAACCGCTGATCCACTGTCTAATTTCTACATATCTGACCACAAAGTTGAAATATCAGATCCAATATCTACAAAAGTTTCATGTTTATTTTAATGTTTCTAGTAGTTAAGAAAACAGCTTATAAATTATTACTTATCAAATTCAGATTCCATTACTAGCGGCCAATCCAAGTAATGGCACTCTCTGTCCATAATGACAAATACCAAAGACCTCATATGAAATTCGTTCTGGAAGATTTTTTTACTATATATTGAATTCGCCTTTTAATGTAACACTTTACGTTCATGAGACTCATAAATGAGAATAAACTGATAAAATATAAAATTCGGCCTCAAACAGACCTGAGTTCAATCGGAATTTTCTATTAGATTTAACCTAGTCCGAGAAGAAACCTCGCACCACTACCTTACCAATTCCTGCACCTCCATTATCACAGTAAGAGGCAGAATCCCCTATGATGACTTGAGAGTTGAAACTATTTGGGCTGATAAAAAATTACTGGGTAGCCACTTATATATTAAACGAACCTTATCTGCAATGACACAGAATTAAATATGAAACGTATCCATTAATTCACTTTTAGTTTTGTTCAGGAATTAATATAATATTTTACTGAATCGAAGACAGAAAAGTTTCTGAGGTATGTGTGGTCAGCCCACAAGACCGGAAGTAATCTCATTATTTTTGTTCAAGTAAGAAGCTTTACGAATTTTCAAAAGATACGTCAGTGCCATCTACTTCCTTCAGTGAACAGTACGTATGACACGCACAATATAAATAACTTATCGAGAAACAGTTAAAATGTAAATCATCTGAATTGCAAATGGCCAGATTTCCCCTACCAAGAAGGTGAAACCAAAATCAGTCCGATTCCAGGGCTGTCAGAAAGATCTCAGGCCAAGAGCGAACCGGAAATCCGGGGACGCCCTGTGGATATCTTCCGTAGTAATTAAGCTGAATTCTTACTGTTTCTGATACATCAATAAACAATATTTCAGCCCCCCCCCCACACACACACTACTGATACGGTAAAAACCATAACATTATAAAATATAATGGGTTCTACATCTATTACCCTTTAAAAAATCAGAGTTTATAGAGAAAATTTAGGATTAAACCATTAGTTAATATCCATTTCTACAATACATAAAGTATTCTGTCTAAGTATGAATTATCTGCAAACTATAATGGGGCTACGACTGAGGTCTACTAGTATGTCATTGTCTGGGCGGGGAGGTGTCCGGTCAGAATATTCAAAACAAAAATCAGAAAATTCATGAAACAGCGAAAGTTGTGCCTTTTTCACTGAGACGGTTGTCGACAAAAGCCACTCTTACTGTCATTTACAGTTCATGCATATATGTCCTGGACCTTCCGACAACTGCCTATCCTATAATACCTAATTTCTCACAGTATAAAATTAGTCTAAGCCGCCACGGTGGTCTAGCGGTTAGAACGCTGGCCTTGTAATCCTGGGGTCTCGGGTTCGATTCCCGGCGGTGCCCGAATTTATAACTTGTGTTGGGCAAGGCCCGTGGTCTAGGCAACACGGAGTTTTCCTCCGTGGCATCCCAACAATTACTCCATTCACACACAGAAGAAGGCAATGGCAAACCACTTCTGGATCATCTGCCAAGAACGTATATGAACAGGTCCCAGCCCGAGAAAAGGATGGAAGGATCCTGTTCATACGGACCTGTCGTCAGTCAAATTCCTCTTTGTGAAAGTAATCGGGATTCGAACTACAAGGATAATCCGGGAAAGAGGGTTGCGCGTACTCAGAACCGAATTCTTGTATTATTTATAAAAAACACTCGGAAATAATGTGCGATAAAACAGACGTGGCGCCATTACCCGGCATTTATTTGCACTGCGTGAGGAAATCGTGAACATCTCATTCGGGATTGGAGGATACAGAAACTGTACTGAGATATCGATATATGATGGCAGTTAAGTGTTAGAAGAGACAGCCTTCACCAAACAGAAGTCGTCCATCCGTAAAACCATCACAACATAAATGTAAGTACGATTATGCAGTGAGGTTATTTGGTGGCTGTGCCGCTAATACTTGGAAAACGCAGCACCGACGTTGTGTTGACGCACAGCGGCAAGGCCACCCACCGCCGCCAGATACATTGTGTTATGAGGTGTACACTTAACTTTATTTTCGTATGGTAACATGAGTGTAAGAATTCGAAGAAAGATTATCAAAATCTGAGAGAACTTTATGTTTAAATGATGTAATAAATACTACAGCCATTGATCAGATGACTGCCTAATTTCATTTCCGACGCTGATGTCATGAACACTAATTACGAAATCATAATAACTTCAGTAACTACACGAAAGGATATTTCTTTGAGACTGTGTTTCGTAATTTGTAGGTCATATGTTAGTTGTCCGTTCATTCAAAGCGCTGAGTGTGGAAACAGAATCAGTGAGCATGTTCAATTTAGATGTAATACGCCTCATCTATTTTCGGGGAGGCACCGAGTTCGAGCCTCAGCTAGACACCGACTATCCTTCCAAGCGAAGTTTAGAAGTGTTCTGTAGTTACTTAGCCGAATTTTAAAAAAGTTCGCAATGTCTTTCGTCTTCCGATGCTAAATTCGTACCTGCAGTCAATAAAGCGTCATTAAACATCAAATTAACGAATCAAAAACAGCGATGGCGTTTCTAATTTAATCAGAGTAATTTTGTAGGTTATAATGTCACATTTCCTTCGACTCAAAATGGACACTTGAAGTGCGCACGTGCCCTCTGGAGTGACAGTTGAAGTACTGTAATTTTTTATAATCTTTGCCGTGATTTTCCTTCCTTTTACTTAACTGGATCATTTTCCTTTCTAAGAACCACAAAAAAGTGTTGTCCGCGACATCTGTGCTGAGAGACACAAATTGTCATTTGTGTAGCCACGGCCCAGCGAGATATAAGGCTCGAATTCAGTACATCTCTGACATTTTAACTTCACTTAAATCTATGTAGCACGCTTTCATTTATTACGATACTCATTCCCGTTAAATTCAATGTCATTGGAATAACTCGGACTTACTACAATCAGCTGTAGCCTTGTCTTGAAGGTGTGTTACAGCTATAAGAAGACATGGTTTGCTCGATTACTTCCAAACCCACTGTCAGACGTTTAGTAGGAATTTTTAAACGATGAGAGGGCGGAGGGCATCGTAAGGGTTATACCTACAAACACCAGCGCAAGACATAAAAACCTGGACACCACCTTGCCTCCAATGGGGTTCAAACCAGGGCTGTGGAGTCGGTAAAAATGTACCGGCTCCGACCTCGATATAAAATCTTAAGAACAATTTCACGCTTAGAGAGATTCAACGACGCGTAGAGCCACGTGATGTGGGAATAAGGATTGTAACTTTGGCTCCGGTACCTTAAGAACACAAACTGTCTACAAATCAACCGATTTCTGCAACAACCATTAGACTTATATTTAAATATAGGTTATAAATCTAAAAAGCAGCCTGATGATTCACGTGGTGGTGATGAAATCTCTTACGTTACCATTTTAGTAGGTTTACCCTTATTAGTAAATATTGAGCTCTTATGAAGGAGTCGGAGTTTTTGTGTTTGAGCGAATACATTTATATATTCTTTAAAAAAAAGACTAAAATGTAATGTCAATATTCTTTGAAAAGGGAATCAAGTCACTCAAGTACATAACTTTATTGATTCAAAAACTTTTTGATTAAAAATTGATGTTCTGTCATGTGTATACATCTCTTAGCTTTCTTTCAAGGGTTGTTATTTCAGTTGTTTCAAGAAAGAACAAATCAATATCAATTGTAATAAGTGTTTAAAATTGTCATAACAGTATGAAAAGTTTCAATTTAAGTACAAGATTGAAAACGAAATTGAAACGGCAGATTTTCGTAGTCACTATGACCTCAATGTTTGACTCGATGACAGTATAGAGACTTATAATTAATTAGTCCGATTCATTTCCTAATGTCGTGTAAATTCGATCGATTTGTTCAGAGGTTGTTACTGAGAACATAAACCACGGGGCCCCATAGGATTTTTCTATCATATTTTTATTCCTTCAATTTTACGGTAAAATAAAATTATTCAACTCCTCTAGATGTTATATAACAGTAGGTGTGCTATTTTAATTCTCAATAAAGGCAGTTGCAGTTTCATTTACAACGCCCCACCCCAAACCGTTCCTCTACATCGACTCCTTGGGGGAGACAGAACACGCAACCACAGGACACGAGAATCCACGCGAACCATCCGCCATCACAACCACCGCTCATGTTTGGCTCTTGACAGATAAATAATCAATATAAAAACAGCTCTTTATAAAAGTTGAACTTCACAAAACATATTAATTCAATTTCCGGTTCAAGGCCCGCTGTCGAGAGGCATACGAGTCGAATATGGGTCGGATATTCGAAGCATTTCCAATCGACACCTTCAAGATCCCAAGCCTCGATGTCTGTACTTTTGTCTTCAAATCCGAAGTCTTAACACCAGTACCCATGTTCCCTAATAAACATCCAAAACTATTTTCGTCACATTTCGTGTTCAGCCCTACCATCACACAAATTTTCAACTGAAACAATGTTTTTGATTAAGTTCATTTATAGAAACTTATTTATTATTTTCCTGACTTCCATAAAGAATGTGGATTTTTATTAACGTGGCATTAGCAACACACACCCCGTAACATTGTTCTTAATGCAATTTCTAATTACGAATATATTTTCTCGAGGCAGTCCATAATAACGTTTATGTAAAGCGACTTAATAAATAAAAATACAAAATAACCTTCTTGATTTACGTTCTGCACATAGGATCTATCAACTCCAGATAATCACATAAAATTGCTGATTCCGGGTTTAGGCCACTACTGACAAACAAAGGTACAAACAATATCGAGAGAATATGATATTTTAAGATAAAATAAATTTAACTTTTAACAACAGCGAAAACATTTTAAGAGGACCACTTTCATTTAAATGCATATAGTTGACATCAAAACTCCTTGACGTTGTCTAAGATGTGTCGAAACATGTCAGGTTTAAGTAAAAAAATTTCTGAAATTTTGGATTTGATTATTTCATTAGCATAAAAAATATTTGTATATAATACAGGGTGTACAATTTAATATAAGCCATTTTACTGTAGTAATTCCTCATGAACCGAAAGGCATATTAATTAAAACTACACGCATCTGAGTGGGTTCTGTGATCAAGTTTACAAATCGTGTCACGCGAGTTTTTCTCTCCACCTGAGGCGCTATACTCACAATTGTTAAAATGGCGTCTGAAGTAGAAAAGGATGAATGCGTGCTGTGGTTTCACGAATCTAGGTCTGCGGTAACAGCGCAAAGGAGATTTTGTTCTGTGTTTTTGAAGGAAACCGCAAACAAAAATGTCTATTTACAAGTGGTTTAAACTGTTTAATCAGTCTGGCTTCATATGTAAAGGAAAAATCCGCGGGAGACGACAAGACATCGACGCTCAGGTGGCTTCCGTTCTGCCTGACAATTAAACTTGCCACAAAATTCTGCGGAAACGTTTGAAATTTGAAAGTTATAAGTACCAGCGGTTGCAACACGTGACTGCCGGATCTGATCCATGGCGCCTTAATTAAACATCTGTCGAATGTAGGTCACAAAACTTGATCATGTAGCCTACATTCCATTCCTGTGTCCTCGAGTTATGAGCAACGTCTCAGTAAAATGGCATACATTTCAGGTGCATATCCTTTAAAGTATACAAAACAATAATTCTGCCTGTTGTTTTGTATGGGTGCGAAACATGGTCACTCACTCTGAGGGAGGAACACAGATTGCAGGTGTTTGAGAATCGGGTGTTTGAGGAGGATGTTTGGGCCTAAGAGGGAAGACGATGGGGCGTGGAGAAAACTGCATAATGACGAGCTTAAAAATCTGTACTCCTCCCCCTTCTGGTTCGGTAAGCCATCTAGTTAGTTAGTTATCCTTTATAACACACATATAGGCCTCTAAAGTAATTATTAATTAGCAAATTCCACAATGTCCCGCGGTTACCAGGATGTAAGCTCACAGAAATATCAAAAATTCTCCGGAAAATGTTAATACGACGGCTTTCCACAACGGGGTTTAGTGAAAATATGTAAACGTTGCAGGAAACGTGCACAGTCCTTGGGCCCTACTTTTCCAAATTTCCAGAGGTTATTTCGAGCCAGCGGAACAAATACAAATATATCAGAGCCTACTCTCCGCTCGGTAAGCAACAAAGAATGGCCTAGACAGGTAGCGACATCACATGGGCTTCCTATCGGTCGACAGCCACTCAGTTCATGCCATGTAGGTACTTAGTCTCCCGCCAGAGGATTGTGAGCTTAACCCCATTCAGCTCAGATGAGATATGAGCGATTATGAACTACGCGTGTCACTTGTCTGTCCCAATTAATCACCTATGTTTCCTTCAGCTCCAGACACATACTGAAGAGAGTGTCGTAATGCATTGCACCTCGCAATATGCAGTTCACAAAAACTTTTCACGTCAACAAACGTTCGTTCATCCATCAATTTCAGAGTGTACTTTAACAAATTTAGGTCTGGCTGAAAGCCCCCGAAGTAGCGATTTCACCTCTGACCTTTTCGAAAGGCGCTATTGAAGTCAGAGTTGCAGAGGTCAGTGACCTTTGCGTGGGCTGAGTGACGTATCACAAATAATTTACTCTTCTTAGGTAACCAAGGTGACCAAAACTAACCATTGCAGACGTCGTATGAAGTCATTCCGAAATACGCTTCAGGAGAAGAAAAGTTTTCATGTACAAATTTTCCTTTAAATTTATAAAAGATACGGATTGGCAATTTTTGGTAAAAATTTTCCAATATCAGATTCCATGAAGAGGTTAACACGTTATCGAGTTATTTCATTCATGCTGACAGACAGACAGATGGACGGAGTGATTTTAAAAGGTGTTCCTAAAAGTTTCGAATGCGCCTACAACAAGGCAGGTTGCATAAACTTACAAAATGATACATTTTATTAATTCAATATCCTTCACTTAATCACTTACGACTTCTAGTCTGCTTCAATTTAAAAATAACTTCCGAGCTTACAAATATTTTAGACATTCGGTAAGACTCCTTGGTGAATACGCACAGTATGATATTCTAAAGATCTGAGTAATTCATTACAGGAACGCTGTGTCTCGCACTGTTCACTGTCTGAGGTATACAGCTAATATACAGCCAACTCCCGAAACGTCCAGTCATCTGAAGAAAACACAATTATAACAAGTTAAGAAGAAATCTACAGAGTCACATATTCTGGCATTTTCGCCAGAACACGACCTACGTGAACGGTGGACATTCCCTGGGAGGTCTTCCCCAGGCACTCCCAAGAGCAAAAAACACATGCAGGTCTTCGTATAAGTCTCTCGCTAGTTAATGTTCTTTTATCATAACTAAAATTACAACGCGACGATAAATTTTAGTAAATTTGCCCCCACGTCAAATTTGTAGGAAATCCGGTCCACGGTTATAGATTCGTAAGTTTTATAATTTTTTGATAAGGGACTGATTAGCTTCTATTCGTAAGTTTTATAATTGATTTTTTGATAAGGGACTGATTAGCTTCAAAATGATTTCAGAACTTCGGTTTTCAGCAATCAATGATTTATATTCGTAAGTTTCTGCATAAGGTTAGAACCACATCAGGGTAACACTGAGGGCCAAATATTTTCAAAATCCTTCCAAACAGACAGAAAGTTCGGTAGTTAAATAAATATCCTCAGATCAGCTGAGAGTTCCTGAAGAAGATACCACGTGAGAAATAAGTAGTTACATAGCAACTGGGACATGCTAATATTGTAAGAAACATTGAGAAAAAAATATTACAATGGAGAAACCATATGGAAAGGATGGAAAACACAAAACTTCCTAAGACGGCATTTTGTTATAAATACAGAAAGAGAAAATTTGGAAGACCACAGAAAAGAAGGTTGTAAAAGTTTTTAGTATTGGAACCTGCTTAAGTGATCTCATCCTTGGCAAAACCGAAAGACAATAAGATTGTTTACGTGTTAGTATAACTCACAAAACCCATGAGGCCCACTTGATTTTCGTAATTGCACGGTGGTTCCGTTTGTCAGCTTTCGCTTTGGTTCGTGATTTTGCAGCACGTAGCCCTACGTGATGTCCAACTTTAACACAGAGAAGTTCTCTCCCACCGAACACATCTATTACAGGTATCTGAAATAGATCTCCGGTTCATCCCTGATTAATCAATACACCAGAGCAAACCAGGCTTCGAACATTCGATTCAATTAACACGTTGTGTCAGCAAGATCATGAAAATGTTTCCCAGACTGACGAGGTAAACCAGTTAATAAAAAAAGTGTGTTTGTTTGTGGCCTGGGGACTGTTCTCCTTGCAAATAAATAGCCACAGGATTATTAATTTTCAAATTTGTTACGTGCTTTTACACCTGACAGTACCACCGAACATATACGTCGGTTGAACCTGAGGTAAAAAGGCATTCCAGACACCCCACAATCAGCAGACATGTGTATATACAGAACCCGGCTTTCATTTTTATTTCTGCCCTCAGACGTAATCTATTAGTCCTCTCGCATTTCCCGACTCAAAATTAGCGTGTATTTATATACATTATACGTGTTACTAGTATTATTTGGTCGGAATTTAATATTTCCTCTCTCAAAGTATCTTTGTATTAAAATAACAACACGAACCACAACTGTATCGAATGCACCATGATTAATAGATAAAATAACTTAAGATTACGTTAAATACTTCAGTACTAACTAACTAGATGGTTTAAGGAACTCGAAGGTTCATCACCGAATTAACCAAAGCCCTCCACCGGACCCTGTCCTGGGCCAACAAAATCCAGTCTCCTTCAACTCCTATCTCCCATAGATCCCGCCTGAGATTATCCTCCCAGCTACGTCTAGGTCTCCCCAGCGGTCTCTTCCCCTCAG
>NW_019059750.1:182337-223544 GCF_000696155.1 Zootermopsis nevadensis
GTTTGGCTTAGCGTATCTCTTTAAGGCAGTTACGTGATTAAGCCACGTATCATTTAAGTGAAATTTAAGACTTAAGTAACTTCTGTAAAAATACATCCACTCCTCTATTTATTAGACTAATAAACGATTAATAAAGGGTTTCTAAAACGACTTTGCATTTCCATTTCGTACCAGAATATAATTACAAGCTGGGGAGACCTAGACGTAGATGGGAGGATAATCTAAGGCGGGATCTATGGGAGAGTGGAGTTGAAGGAGACTGGATTTTGTTGGCCCAGGACAGGGTCCGGTGGAGGGCTTTGGTTAATTCGGTGATGAACCTTCGGGTTCCGTAAGCCATCTGGTTGGTTGGGTCCACTATTTGGGAAGCCTGAGGGGAAGAGACCTCTGGGGAGACCTAGACGTAGATGGGAGGATAATGTCAGGCGGGATCTATGGGAGATAGGAGTTGAAGGAAACTGGACAGGGTCCGGTGGAGGGCTTTGGTTAATTCGGTGATGAACCTTAGAGTTCCCTAAGCCATCTAGTTAGTTAGTTAGTTAGTTAGCTACTCATTAGTTTTGTGAATTACATAAAACTAGCCGAAAGTGGGAAGATCATGACATTGCCTGTCTGTCTGTCTGTCTTTAAACTCAACCAATTTCCGTAAAATTTTGTATTGGAAGTTTATACTAAATATTGTACAGCAAATTTCAATCTGATCTACAGCAGTCAAATATAATCAACTGATATGGAAATAAAATCCAACATAAATTTTCCAAACAGGGCACAACCTTTAAAATTGTACACGTAGCATAAGGTCTATAACTTTTATTTGAAACATATTTTTGCTATGATTAATATTTGACTAAATAAATTTCGTTTCTTAATCCGAAGTAACAAACTTTTCTGCAATTTACACTAGAAAGTCATAAAACAAACAGGTTTTTTTCATAAAACAATTCTAGCTTTCTTTCAGGCTTCTCCTGCTAATTGAAACTAACGAGACCGTTGGTATTTTTCTAAAATCACTCATTTTAATTAAGTACACTATGACTGTCAATACTCGCACCACTAAAGGAATATAATGACAATTCAATTAATTTTTGAAGCAGGAATTTTTCGACACAACTCATAAACGTGTTGCACTGCACAGATTTGCATCCCCACAAACATTGTGCTGTTAATTTAAATGCACATTTATAATCCAGTACCAAAATAAATTTTAGCTGATAGGTACCGCTGTGTTAAACGTTTAGGTGATTGCTGTTGTATCAAATTACATTCGAGTCAATATTCTTTAATAGTTTTCAACTGCAAATACGTCACATGCTGACTTATTGGTAGCACTGGTGGTGTTGCTGTTATTATTAATGTTATTTATTTTGGGGGAGGATATATATATATATACCCTAATAATATGCATCGCGATGTCCTGTAATTGCTGATATTTACATAAACTGTATGTACGTTAAATCTGCCTTACGATGTTACGTTATATTATGTTTCCAACGGTCAATTTTAATTATGGCTGTTAAATTAAAACGTGGACGAAAGACGTTTCTTCGCCCGATTTGGTGTTGTTTCACGTGCGGTAAAAAGTGACTGAAGAAACTCGCGAAACTTCTCCCATATCTATTAAGATACGCTATAAACTCTCGTTTAAATTCAACCAGAGATCAATTTCTTTTGCGATGCACCGTTAAGAAATCTTCAGCTGTTTGAAATCAACATCTCAACAAAATAGGAGATCAACTGGAGTTGTCTCTAGAACATATGAATTTCTTACTTGCATTTACAAATTCATGACGTACCGTTGTGTAAGTTCCTTGGACACCCCTGTGTCTAATACTCAATAATTTCTCTGGAATTTTCGCCAAGGGAACATGTTTCGTATGACATGTTCAGGAAAACCGCGCAGTTGTGTTAGATTTATGGACATCCCTGTGCCTAATTTTCTAAAACACGAAAGTCGTCAATTTCACCGGTGGTGTCTATGAGAAATATCTGTTGCATTTTTTACGACACGCATAAATGCGCCCCCGTACAAGTTTCAAGCATCTCAATGTCTATTTTCGAAATAGAAAGAATCTATAATATTACTCGTACCAAGAGGAACATTTCTATTACCTAATGTTCTTGCAGAAACAAGATGGGACTGACGGCTGGCTTTTATGTTGGCCTACGTGAATAAAATAATTTCAGGGCCGTTGTTACCGTCTCAAAGCTCGCGAGACCGCCATGTTATCGTGGTAAATGGAAAAAAAAAATTACGAGGTCAGCGTGACCTTCAATGGTGTTACGTTTGTAACAACTGGTACAGTTGTCAAAGACTGGAAGACACAAGAGGCATCGTAGTGACCTCATTTTCCTAGTACTTTCTCACGAAAGAAAGTGAGCGAAAAACATGATCAAATTTTAAATTATTTTATCTTAAAATCGCTTATTCCTCATGAACCTTCCACTAGCACAAACATTTCCAATGAATCGGGATTACTAAAGTAATTGAGGTTGGCTCTTTCTTTCGGATACAACTGAGTAGATACCCTGTTCTCCTTTTTAACCTGAGGAAGGAAGCAGATACGGGTTCCGAAACGTAGTGTTCTTTTTTTTTTAAAAAACAAAAAAACAAACGATGTATAAAGTCCATAATAAATAACCCCCATCGCAACATACCTTCGTCAGTGCCTTTTAAAATCGATTTCACCTAAACACATTCCACATTTTGCACTCATGCACTCCGTCCATTTGTTCATTACGATGACGTCATACTTTAAACCAAAATCCTCACAAATCCTCTTCCATCGTTCGTTACAAAGGCTAACAGATTATTTTGGCAAATCCTATCTGACACACGCAAAATGTATACTGCACATTTATAAAATTAAAAATCAAGCAAATTCGATACAACAGAATACTTCTTGAGAAGCTGGCAGTTGCTTAGCATCCATTGTAGTTAATTTTTGACAACGAATACATGAAATCTTGACAAAATTAATATTAATCCTCTATTTCTTAACCACTTTAATGAAAAGATACATAAATATTTTTTCGTTGGCCAATGATTTTATCTGTTTTTTAAGCTCAAAACAGATTAGTTGAAATCCATGCACATTCCAAGAACTGCTGTTAGCAGAGGCGACAGATAGCATCTGAAATCAAATCTTCGTCTCGCTATCACCCGTTACGTACCTCAGCGCCTGCGCAATGAACCCGCTCGAATATCGCTTTTATAATTGGCTCCATCATCGTAGACGTAATCTGATTTAACACTTCATCAGAGAAATGCCGATGTAACTTCCTGCATGATCATTTCCGAGAATGCAAATTAGCAATGCTTAGTAGAGAATATAGAAATGTGATTTTTTAAAGATTTTCATCCTATGAACGACAAACAACGCTATATAATCGGGCCTTCTGCTACCTCTCGACACTTGAAAATCAATTTTGCTGCATTTCGAAAACTGACTTAACACATTACAAGAACACGTAATAATCAACAAATGTCTACTGAAAATCTATGCATGGGAAGGGTTAAAACTTTCATACACAGTAAATTCCGGTTAATTTGGAAATCTGTTAATCGGGGAAGCCATTTATTTGGAACAAATCTTAAAGTACAAACCTTTTTAACTCTTTACGTTGATATTCGCATAAAATTGGGTCAAAGTGTTCTAGTCCAGATGTGTCCCAATTAACCGGAATCCACTGTGCCGTATACTCAGAATCACAGACATGCAATGCTGCCACCATAATCTAAATAATTTCCCCAACGAAGTTTTTCTTCATGAAAAACGGAAAAGTTATTTAGGTAAATGAAAAGTTTATCCAGTACTTTGCCTGACTGTGCCGATAATTAACCTAGTTAATTAAGGAAAACAACATATGGCCCAAAACACGCTAGGAATGATAAAGTAAGCGTTCAGACTTTGATCTCTCTCGTCAAATTCGATCATTTTCATGAATACATAATTACATAATTTAATTTGTAACAAAATCAACCATGGACTGAAACAATTATGTTTGTTCGTTTCTTTTGTTTTACCGAAACATATAGAGTATAGATGTGTTCCGACTTCAGATTCTCCTTTCTTTTTAAGAACGTACGTCATCACTAGAATCGCATCATCAAAACCGTGTCGAAACAGAACAAAAATATTGTGAGCTAACAAACAGAGAAGATGGCGTCTCCTCGAGGAAAACATTGTAACTTCTCAGTACGACAATAGAAATGAGACAACGTTTCGCCCAGAAGGGACGAAGGTCTTTCGCACCCGGTACGCCTCACTGAGAATAAAACATGCCAATGACAGAGGAATTCTTTGCAGTCGGACTAAAGGAGATGTTCATTCGAGACTACTCAGTGACACAGTTGACTTCGCGTCGTTCAGAATTCTTTACCGTCTGGATAATTTATAAAACAGACCCTTCGACACTACATCTCCTCACACCTTGGCCCTAAAGAATCAACTACTTTCAGCGCAAAGTTGATTTATACCACTCCGAGACTGTGCCATGCCCAGGACACGCTGAAATAGGCTACTGGGTTAGCAACTTCGATGACAAATTCTACTAAAATTGTTACGAAGGAAGTATATCCAACCTACCCTAAGGCTGAGACTGACAGAGTGACGGCATGACCACAAATAAGCCAATACCAATGCCTTTGAAGGGATTCGAACCTGCGCCAATATGGTTCACAGGATCGTCATAACACGAGCTAATAACAACAGATATGAGACTGGCTTACAAGATTCAAGTCCGCTTAAAGCCTTAAGTGCGCTTTATGGTACAAATGAGGTCAATGAACTTTCGACCCGCCAATCCGTTTGGAGATCATGGGATCTGTTTATACGGACTAGCGTTAATGTTAGTTCAATGGCAGTCTACATAATTATATTATTCAGAATTAAATATGGCATTTAAAATGTCTATGTTATCCAGAGAGAGAGCAGTCTGCCGAGGATAATATTAAAACCCATTGTAAGAGACTGTAGAAATCTACAAAATGTGGTCCTTCACATTTTATATTATTCACTAAATATTAGTGGGGAAATCAAATGAAAGATTAGATGGGCAGGGTATGTAGTATGCATCGGAGATATAAGAAATGCATAGTCCGTCTCAGAGGTGAACAGACTGCTTCTGAGATCTGGGTTTAGATGTGACGGTAGTAATAGAATTCACAGGCTGATCGAAAAGTCACGTAACCCACAGGAAAAACGAGACATACATCCGTAAACTCATTGTTACAAGTTTATTTAACGATGATTTTTCAGTGGCTCAGACTTTCTTGCGTCCGGTGTGTTTATTAACCTAACAGAATTCAATGAAATTAAAACCATAGAAAAAAATGTTTTAAAAATAGACGCGAGGGTTTTCAATCACCCTGTGTCTTGAAGTTGAAGGTAATAAGGCTGCGGGCTGAAATCTCGCTACTTGCACAAATATCATGGATACACAATATTTTAGGTTTTTGTCAATTAATAACATTTATTAAGATTTTGTAAACAAATTATTCTTGAAACTACTCATTTGTGTGAATAATCAAATTCTATCTCGACTCTGTCCATTGTCTGGTGTTTACAAAGTTACCCAACGTCTCGAGGACTGGATCTGCCCTCCCCTTTAGGTGCGGTTAAGGGGATGGGAACTTGCTCTGTGGGGTTCGTTAGAATGAATTTTAATGCAACGATAAGCAACTTCTTACAGATCGCAACCGCAATGGACTTTCTTCTACAACCACTTGTCTGCATTACTTTCAAAGTAATAGGCCATCGGTTGTCGCGAATTTTCAATTTCTATCCACTTTTGCTAACAGGTCTATTTTGTTTCACGTTTCCATGGTTTTTTATAGGCCATCGGTTGTCGCGAATTTTCAATTTCTATCCACTTTTGCTAACAGGTCTATTTTGTTTCACGTTTCCATGGTTTTTTAATGTTAACATTCTCAACTCGTTTTGTTTACTTGTACGTGGTATCGCAGAGAAATTACGGACTTCCGGGAAGCGATGAAATGTACAAAACGACCGCTGTTTTATTTTCCAGAATAAAACTGCCTCGGCCGGAGACGACCTCAATTATGAATCACAACGCGACATTAACATTTACCTGACTTTAAAACTGCATATTTAATTGTACATACCTATAATCATTCTTCTGTTCATTATCTCACGGCGCATTAGGAGAAAGATTGCGGCACACAGGTTGAAAACCACCGCTCACGACACTGAAAACCACAAACAGGAACACACTGCGTCACATTCCATGATCCTCAAGGTAAAAATTATTTCTGATTCAATTTTTATGTGGAAATAGAACATACATTTTATAGAATCCTTACGTACCACACAAAAATTGTGATAGGAAATTTCAAAGCAAAAGTGAAAAGAAAATATATTTTAAAACTGACAGAAATTAGATTTCAAGGGTTAAAAGTTACCACGTGGTAAAATTCATACATATATTTCGACTTCTTATGGAAAGGCGTGTAATCAAGGTACAGAACACAGACTAGGAGAATACTTTGGGATCACGAAAAGTCAAAGAAAATAATCCCTGACTAGCTCAGCGTGCTATGAGCTTCTCAAGAGAAGCTTTGCTATAATTAGTTAAACTACCTAGGCTTATAATTCAAATCTCGCCTCAGGATCACACATAACACAAATTAACTCCAACCGTAACGGTGACCATCAGAGAGGAGATTAAAGCACGCATGTGGTACCTCCCAAGAACTCGTCTGACCAAACTGGCAAGTTTGAGTGCAAACAGCACAATGTACAGTCCCACAAACCTGCTAATGTCAAAATCCATATAATTCTAAACACTACCAACTTCCCCAAGCCCCCTTAGTTAATTCCCTTCTAAAATTTCAATTTTTTTGTCATCCTACCTCGAATCTCTACTCTCTGATACAACGTTACAATAATCTCTGCAAATTTATTAATTCGCCTCGATTTACGAACATTATGTTATATTACCTTATGTTATAAAAATGAATTGTTCGCGATACTAAATAGATCTTATCTCATTTATCTGTCTTGCTCGAATAATAGCAGCACCAATCTCTACGAAATGATGACAAATAAATAACACGCGAGATGAGATCAATAACTATAAATTATACAACTGCCTGACAAATAAAACTGTATTTTTAAACAAACTCTATTTTAAACTAACTTATCTTCATTCTAAAACACATTACAATTGTTTTTATACGATTCATTAAAGAAACAAAAATGGAATCTGCGACGGTTCTCTGACCAATAATTTATGCGAGAAATGACAACAGCTGAGACAGGCTAAATGCTTAACGATTTTACGTATTTTCAACACATAAAATATACAACTCTTCGCTTGAAACATACGCAGTTAAAAAAATCCCTTATTATTAATGTTCATCGGTAGGATGCACTTGATTAAGTGAATCTTAAAGCATCCAATTCAAAATAACAGCAAAGGAAAAATTATCGAAAGGAACAAATTAGCTCCATGCAGCAGTACAGCAGAATCCTTCTTAATAAGCTGATAGTCACTCATCAATTTAAGAAATTTCACACCTTAAATAAACCAAGAACGTTTGTTACTATGCTCATATTAGATCGCTATCTGTCCCTATCATGAGCCAGATTAATCCACTCCACACCCTCCCCTTCTACAATATCCTTTTTAATATTATCTTTCTGTCTGAGCCTACGTACTTGGAGTGGTCTCTTTCCTTTAGGTTTCATAACCAAAATGTTGTAAGCATTTCTCAGTCGTATGTTGCGTGCTACCTGCAACGCCCATCCAATCCCCCTTGTTCTGGGAAAATATTACAAAGCTCCTCATTATGCAGTCTGCTCCAGCCTCCTGTCACTTCATCTCAGTTACGTCCAAGTAGTCGTCTCAACACATTCCTCTAAAACAACTTCATTGGCGAGTGGTTAGCACTCCTGCTTCGTATTAGGGACAACTCCGTATCACGTATCTGTCCGAAAATCGGCCATCCTAAATGAGACTTTTTTTCCGTGGGTTTCCTCAATACCTCCAGGCTAATACTTGGATAGTAACTTAGATTAGTCCACTGCCGTCTTATTCCAAGTCTTTCCAAATTAATTTACGATCATATTCTTAGACGCTACATATTCTGAGTTGCGTTAAATGAACAATTGTCTGTCTGTTCATGTCGCCCACACACCAAAGTGAACTAAGCCAGAATTAAGATTGAGAAATACTGGTATAAAGAACAGAACACATCTTTTATTGTTGTATTCATGATTACTGATTAAAATATAGAAATTAGTCTACTCGGATTTTAGAGCTTTAAATACAAAAGACCCCCGAGGAACCTCGCAAGGAATATTTCACTATGAAATAATGTTACGTAATTAAATGACACCAACCACGGTCGTCTAGCGGTTAGAACGCTGGCCTTGTAATTCTGGGGTCTCGGGTTCGATTCCCGGCGGTGCCCGAATTTATAACTTGTGTTGGGCAAGGCCGTGGTCTAGGCAACACGGAGTTTTCCTCCGTGGCATCCCAACAATTACTCCATTCACACACAGAAGAAGGCAATGGCAAACCACTTCTGGATCATCTGCCAAGAACGTATATGAACAGGTCCCAGTCCGAGAAAAGGATGGAAGGATCCTGTTCATATGGACCTGTCGTCAGACAGAACACTAAATAAAATAAATAATTAAATGGCATAACCTAACGACCGGGCAGTAACTGGTTGAATTTATCTAGCGTTAATAATATATTTGATGAGTGCTCAACGGAATGAACAGCAAGAAAAATACAAACATTCTTCGAAATATCAGCGCCACACATCACAGTCAAAGACTAAGCAAATAAAACATCTCATCTATAGCTTCACGCCCACATATTTCCCACAAACATGGCGGAGAGTGGCACAGAAGGCTAACCAAAACACGCTAAAAAAACATACTCGTTCAGGGACTGAGGAAAATGGCTTACAGATTAGACGTCTCCTGGGATTCGATCCAGGCACGTTTCGACTGCGAATCATCCATTCTAAAGGGATCCAATTCACATGATAAAAGAATTACTTATTTAGTGAAACCAAGGAACAAAATTTCCTGACACCTTACGTACTTAAACAGATCCTCAGATGATTCTTTGCGACTATCAGTTGTTTCACAGCTGATGTATGAATATGCAAAAAGTGTACAGAAAAATTTCAAATCTACAAAGTTTAGCCTCCTTAAAACTGGCTTCAGTTATTAATTTATACCGTCAAAAACGTGGTGGAATTTTCATTTTACTAATCTAGTCTCACATGACGATGGCGTATTGTAAAACATAAAAAAAAACTATTTTTTGCATTGTAACATTTCATCTTACTGAGATGTCATAAAGATATTTATGATATTTAAGGATTTTTTTTTAAATGCGTTACATTAAACAGACATACACAAATGGCAATAGCTGTAATTCTTGAAAGAAAAATACATGACACACGGAAAATTTTGAGATTATTTTCAAACTATAACCAGGACTGGAATGGGACTTGTGGCGAAACAAATATAAAACATATTACATTTTATTCAGTCTGGTTTTTGCGATGCATATTACAAATTATATTTAAAAAAGTTTCTTGAAGCTTGTAAGTGCGTGATCTTGACCTCACAAAACTTACAAGACATTCTGAAACTGGTCAATATTTATTTAATTGAGAAACAGTGGATGCGAAATTGATTTCAAAGGGACACCACACCCAAAATTCATCATAAATTGTTGACACAATTATACCACATCGCTGTATATTAAAGTAGGAACTGAATTTTATGTTTTCGAAATGACAAATTTGACAGGCCTACATGAAAATTTACAAGTCGGCTTTATTTAATTTTAGTAGAGTCGCCAATGGGCTTGTTTACCAACATCAGAACATCGGAGTATGCAAATCAGAGCATTATGTGAAAAACAAGTTCTCGCCCCAAAAAAAAGACCTCTCAATCACCACCCGTTTAAGAGTAGCAGTAAAAGAGAATCATAAACTGAAGACGCAAAAGGGGAAATTAATTTATTTCCATCGGGAGAACAGAAGCAGGGGCTGAAATACGTCATACTAACATTATTCAAAAACGAAGAAAATATAAATTGGATGATTAAAACACGATAACAACAGACTTCGAATTAAAAAAGCTACGTAGTCAGAAAGCCGCCATCCTGGCGTCTTTAACACGCAAAATATAACATTGACTTCTTCGACGTTTCAAAGGTTTATTATTGGGGAAAAAAACAACAACTTATAAACCACATCTTCCCTCATAGATTGAGCAGCCATAGAGTACGTACATGTACATTTTGAGTTTCTTAAGATTTTATTCAGTCCCGACAGACAAATTTCGCGACAGTGCTGTAAGGCCACGGCCGCTAATTTCAATAGCATTTTCAATTAATTATTCATCACCAAATGCTGTCTGAGCCACTCAAAATTCTGTCCTGAGGCAGTATATTTCAATGTGCATCTTTCTAATTTCCAACCTATTCCAAATATCATTCTTTTGTACACGTCTGAGACTCTCCAATTTCCTATCTGTGTTTTACAACCCGCGACTCCCTGATTAATTATCCCAGAAACAATGGGTAAATTTCGAAGCTGTTCGCTGCATAATTTTTAAACGTATATACTTCAGTGACTTCGTAACTTCACATTGGAAACACATGAAACATCATCAGTCACTGGAAACTGACCCCCAAAAAAGAACATTTGCATTTTTTAGGCACGATCCTACAGACATTCTAAGCAGGGTTAGTCTGAAAGAAGATAAAATATTCTTGACGGGATTGTAGCTTAAATTTTTAAAAAGTTTTCACCGGAAAATTTTTACGTCGTTACAATCGATAACGGAAACAGACTTTTACTCCATCTACCGGTGGAGCACTCAATTATAGCTTGTGAACCTCGGCTCTGTAAGCTCAGTCACTTGTCTAAAAACAGATGTCGCTAGTATGAAATCAGCTGGAAGAGAAAGCGGGCAGTTTAGAATATCGTCCCATCTCATTCGATTATTCAAAAGTCGAAACCACATAATTAAAATAAATAAACCATCATGAAAACTTCGTTATTCAATTAAAACACTTATCCCTCACATAACGCGACGTTCCTGAACATGTTTAAAAAATATTATAAGTGCAAATTAAACTCCGTAACACTCATCTCTGCTCTCTGAGAAACGCTGATTTCCCCTTAACCCTATAAAGTTCCTACTTCAAAATGCAGAACGTCGCCATTTCAAAGATCAGATGGCTAATGCTGCATATGGAAATAATATCTGTTTATGAAAAAAAATTCTGTAGGCAAAATACAGAGTTACTGCATATTAGAGAAAATGGTACATATAATTACCACTGAGCTTTCAATTATTAAGCAAACCAAGACGTCTTTGAGCTCTGTTGGTACCCTGGAACTTCTCCGACGACCAGGTTGTTCTAAAGAGGACTCATATTACCCCAAAAAAAGAAGCTTCCAGAAAAGTAGCCCCTGCGCAGGTCGTGATAATTACACGATTTTCCTAGTCCAGTATTGGCACTACAGCGATAAATTATATTATAGTGCACTTATAAAACATTAACACCTTCAGTAATGTAATCCAGAAGTGATGGTGCGAGAAGTTGAAATTTGGGTATAATTACGAAGCACCAAGAACGTACAGTCATTCCACATTTTCGGTTCGTCCAACAGCCAATTATAGCCATGTCTGTACACAAGTACCTTGGTTTATTAGGTTCCGTTAGCCATCCACATGTGAAATATTTTTTTCCAAAGAATGTTGCACAAGGAAAGGAGAGCAGTCAGAGAACAGCTCCCCCCCCCCCTGGAAGAACACTACGTTTTTGCCAACTTAACCAGTATCCTAAGTACGCTGACAGCCTCTATGACGGATTTCAGTCTCCTTCGAGGAGGATCATCACACATCTGGACATAATAGACCATCTCTTACAGTACGTGCTTTGCAGGTGAGCTGGCTGTCATGAAGAAATCGTAATTTAACCCCCGCCATTTTACCTCGTCAAAACAAGAGAATACACACTTTTACACAACACTCAACTGGGGTATATTTATGGGATAAGAATAATTTAAATGTATGCTTCTCAGACGCTATGTAATAATAAAGTCAAGCCATGAAATGTTTCAGTGACAATTCTTAAATCACAGTGGAAAAGATTAAAACATTGGCAAAAAATTACTAACCTTCATTTCAAAGCCACGAATACAATAAAATTGACGCGAACTGAATTAAGGTGTTGCCACAACTTTCATCTCTCTCGCTTTGCCAAAATTCGACATAAATGTTCATGTTGCCAACATTACCTAACCTAACAAGATTTCTTTTTTCCTTCGTCGTGTATCTACAAGACCACACGACGTCACAGATGAAAAAGACCTCGACTCTCAGTCATTACCGTATTTATGTGAGTACCGATTTCGGAACAATTATGTAATTCTGACAGAAATGTGTATCAAAACACATTGGGGAACTCCGAAATCCGTGTTTATGAACCCTCTACATTTAAAGACGAAAGGAACAAGCCTCTCCTTGTCAATGTAAACAGAAACGTTCCTTTAAACGTCGTCAACCAATAGTGAAGACATGTGTTTTCTTCGCGGTACGGACTGAATTATTAAATATATTATTCAGACGAGCTTCAACTTTAAAGGGACGAGTGTCAAAATAAGGCATTTAAAAAAATTTTAAGTCTGTACAAAAACAATGAAACAACCACAGTTCATAAAAAAGTTTAGTAAATTATTAATGGAATGAGTTCTTTCAAGCTTTGCATCCGCTATTAATTTCCACGAAAGACCTCGCAGACAAGGCACGAGATATGACATAAGCCACTCATTATCGGTCCTCACTCGTGCTGTGGAATGTATCGAGTTCTGCCTCATTTCTCGTGTTACACTCTCTTCTTCACTGTAAACAGAGCGGGACGGCGTTCGTATCCACTCCCCTGAAATTGTCATCATAGGTCATTGTACAAGTAACGTATCATTCACTTCCGTCAGAGGGAATACGTAACTGTAATCCGTGTAATTTTAAATCTGACAGTCTTGAGAAGTAATTATATGACTATAGACCTCATGATCCTTCGTATTAAACTGCGACCTTCTGTCTGCGTTCACACTGATTTCATAGTCTAGTAATCAACGGGTGGAAAACCCAGAATCACATACCTTCAAACACATTCTTTTTAAAATCATTTTCCACCTACCATGGATTATGACTTAGAGTTGCTCAGTTTCGGAACTTCTTTCGAAAGAATTAAACCTGGGGGAAAAAACTCTCGGAAATCGTGTTCCGTACCGGAAAACACACAATATCCTCCTCATGCGTTCTTTGCAACGTGAATTTAGACGTATTAAAAACGTCTTGTTCGATAGTTCCTACTTTAGACACCAGATCGCGGCACGTCAGTGCCCACCTCACGACTTTCCTTATCCGTCATTTTGTTATCACCGCTCGTACGACATTAAAAGAAACGATTTTGAGGTTATGCGGAACAGCACAACATCCACATCAAATTTCATCCAAATCCGTCCACTGGTTCTCGACTTAAAACGACTGGACGGACGGAAAGACACGACCAGCCCATAATGCGTCCTCACTATGCACTTCCTACTCTTTGGAAAAGTCTGTTTCTCGCAAAACCTCTAATTATAATGTACAAAATAAATTGTGATTACATATAGGCTTGCTGTGAGCAGGATTCGAACTGCTGATCACAATGTTTGATCAGTTTGCTACAGTTCTTCTTCCATATAATCCAACGTGTACCTGGACTAAATTACCGACAGTCACATGACGACAAAGTGAAAGTAATTTTTGCATACCAAAGCAAGTTTTCAAATACGAAGTCTCCGAAACTAGTCATTACACAAGTTCCTGAGCATCCCAAATGAACATCCTAAACGTTCTATAAATCATCTCCGTATGTAACAAAGCAGAAGACACGTACGCAGACATCCAAAATGATATCCGCCCTTTGAGTGTCTGTAATTTCTCTCTTTTTTAATCTGAATCCTGCAACGACCTCGGTCAGTCTCTGTGGGCCAGCGATGTCATCACATGCTTAGAGGCTTGGCTTCGTGCACGAATATTCTGTTTGGTGTTCGTGTTTATATGTGGCAACACACTGAAGTGACCAACCAACACAATCACAGGTTAACAATTTCGTGGCCAATCTTTTGAGCGTTAGTCTTAACGCAGTTAAATTCTTTCATGCTTCTGTTCGTTAAGTAATAATTGACACTGCCTATTATTAAGGGGAAAAAACTGTGGATTGTGGCATTGCACTTGAAATTAAAAAGAAAAGTGTCTCGTTTTTCCTCAATTAGTTGTGGTTTATTTACAGACGTTTCCAGCTGCAAAGATTTAAAAGCGTTGAACGACAAGATTATTAGAGAATAATGAATTGAAAAATTATATTTAATTTAATTTAAGTTACAGGGTGATCGAAAAGTAACGCAAACCATATTAAAATATTTATCGATGGTCACGTCATGTTGTAACCTGGTAGGATGTCTTTTTCATAAGAGCAACGAATTGATGTCTCGTTCTTATTTCACTAGATAGAATGATTTTAGAGATACATTTATCGATTTGTCCTGCGCCAAACAAATCGACGATATCTCGTCCGGTGAGTTCCTTCCGTGACATAGGAATTCTTCGCCGGGATGCATAAAACATGGGGAAAGGAGCGAACGCTGTACACGGTAGACGTTTCAGTATAACGCTGTTTGCTTGCTTGTTTTCTGGTTAAAAATGACTTTCATCTTTGACAAATAAAATATGTGTCAGGAATGGGTTGCGTAATTTTTCGATCGCACTATACTTTCCCGGTATTTACTTGGAAGAACTTAAAAAAATAATAAAAATACTGTCAGGATGGCGTCCCTGGGACGAGATTTCTTTCAAAAAAATCATAAAAATCCTGTCTTAATGGCGTCCCTGGGACGAGATTTCTTTCCTAAACCTCCCGAAAATGAGTGATCCCGACTTTGGACACACACGGTAGCTACATAATATATCGAAGTCCCAATTATTCTGTTTACGTATAGAGACGAAAAACAGACAATGTTCTGGGTTGTTGTGTTGGACAGCATTTTGACTGTGCGCCAAAATATCAGAGGAATATGTCGCTTCTATCTTAACGAGTGATGGTCGCTAATGGGATTCAGTAATGTCAATTACGTAAAGCACAACAAAACGGGCGTGAATAGTTGTAGGGAGAACAAAAAAAAGACAATAAATTTAAAGAAAAGAAAAACACATGAAACAAAAGAAAAACACATGAAACAAAAGAAAAACACATGAAACAAAAGAAAAACACATGAAACAAAAGAAAAACACATGAAACAAAAGAAAAACACATGAAACAAAAGAAAAACACATGAAACAAAAGAAAAACACATGAAACAAAAGAAAAACACATGAAACAAAAGAAAAACACATGAAACAAAAGAAAAACACATGAAACAAAAGAAAAACACATGAAACAAAAGAAAAACACATGAAACAAAAGAAAAACACATGAAACAAAAGAAAAACACATGAAACAAAAGAAAAACACATGAAACAAAAGAAAAACACATGAAACAAAAGAAAAACACATGAAACAAAAGAAAAACACATGAAACAAAAGAAAAACACATGAAACAAAAGAAAAACACATGAAACAAAAGAAAAACACATGAAACAAAAGAAAAAACAACAGTAGCATTAAATTAAGGAGAATTTGAGGTTCTCACTGCGATGTCTTCTGGCTTGTAGCGCCGTGTGGTCTGGTAGACATTTGCCGAGTTGCTTCACACTAATAACCCCTAGAAACGCTGTAAGAAAGCTCTTTAAATATTAACAGATCGACGACAAATTTCTTGTACCCACCAGACATCGGGGAATTCGTCAACTGGCCGTAAAAAAATACGAATCGATGACGTAACGTTAATTTTCTTCTTCGCCATGAAAAAATTTTATTTACCGACTGCTTTCAGATGCAGTCTGGCTCGCGTTAGTGGCTTTTCTTGCTTTGTCCCGTCACCCCCGCTCACTATACACACCGCGCTACGCGTTTCCACCAGCTATCGCCTTATATTAGTCGTATTATTCACAACTTGGTTCCCTACTATTCAACATTTGACTAACTCTTACAGAATATAATTATTTTTATATTATTCTGATTGATTAAATTATACGCAAAGTCCGATTAAAGTCTTCTGTTTGATTTTTCTCGTATACAATCCGCGGTTTCATTCTTAGGAATCTCCCCATTTGTGGGCGGCGTCCTCGAACGTACACGGATCGCTTCTCACTTAAATTCATTTAAGATGCCAGACACTTTGGTCCCCCACGGAGGCGCTTCGTCTCATTAAATAAGCGACTAATGGCAGCGAATATGAAGATGGATGTCTTCTGTGTTGTTGCGCCGTGTAGTCTGATAAAACTTTTCATAAGTTTTAAAAGACCATCATTATCGTCCTGATGATGGAGGAGAAACAACCGAGAAGATAGCCATTTTAAAACTTCAGAAACATTCGCCGCTACAACTACCGCGAAAAACAATTGCATGAATGTAAATTACATAACTGTAGTCGACAGAATTGGTTATCAACCTATGGATCGCCAACCAAAATGGGGTCGCAAATGACATTCCGACAGGTGGCGATAATTTTTTTTTTATCAAGAGACGTTTACTTTTACAGCGTTAATTGATAAACGCTGGCGCGCGTGGAAAAAGCTTAGTCATTATTGAGACGGCACTGACATGTCTCTTTTTCTCCTCCAGGTTTTCTTACTTCGTAACGTAATTGACGTTGCGATGGACAGAAAGCTGCGTGGAAAAACGGGATATGTCAACGCCGACTTAAATGTTCGGCGCCGACATACACTTCACGTCTCACCTGAAAACAGGTCTTCCAAGATCAAGTCCGAAGGTTAAGTCTCAACAGTTTGTTAGCCAACACGCACAGACTTTGTAAATCGATCTTTCATTCTTCAATTGTTGCTGTAAATTCGACGAAGAGAACGTAATTTTAATCGATCTTTCATTCTTCAATTGTTGCTGTAAATTCGACGAAGAGAACGTAATTTTAATCGATCTTTCATTCTTCAATTGTTGCTGTAAATTCGACGAAGAGAACGTAATTTTAATCGATCTTTCATTCTTCAATTGTTGCTGTAAATTCGACGAAGAGAACGTAATTTTAATCGATCTTTCATTCTTCAATTGTTGCTGTAAATTCGACGAAGAGAACGTAATTTTAATCGATCTTTCATTCTTCAATTGTTGCTGTAAATTCGACGAAGAGAACGTAATTTTAATCGATCTTTCATTCTTCAATTGTTGCTGTAAATTCGACGAAGAGAACGTAATTTTAATCGATCTTTCATTCTTCAATTGTTGCTGTAAATTCGACGAAGAGAACGTAATTTTAATCGATCTTTCATTCTTCAATTGTTGCTGTAAATTCGACGAAGAGAACGTAATTTTAATCGATCTTTCATTCTTCAATTGTTGCTGTAAATTCGACGAAGAGAACGTAATTTTAATCGATCTTTCATTCTTCAATTGTTGCTGTAAATTCGACGAAGAGAACGTAATTTTAATCGATCTTTCATTCTTCAATTGTTGCTGTAAATTCGACGAAGAGAACGTAATTTTAATCGATCTTTCATTCTTCAATTGTTGCTGTAAATTCGACGAAGAGAACGTAATTTTAATCGATCTTTCATTCTTCAATTGTTGCTGTAAATTCGACGAAGAGAACGTAATTTTAATCGATCTTTCATTCTTCAATTGTTGCTGTAAATTCGACGAAGAGAACGTAATTTTAATCGATCTTTCATTCTTCAATTGTTGCTGTAAATTCGACGAAGAGAACGTAATTTTAATCGATCTTTCATTCTTCAATTGTTGCTGTAAATTCGACGAAGAGAACGTAATTTTAATCGATCTTTCATTCTTCAATTGTTGCTGTAAATTCGACGAAGAGAACGTAATTTTAATCGATCTTTCATTCTTCAATTGTTGCTGTAAATTCGACGAAGAGAACGTAATTTTAATCGATCTTTCATTCTTCAATTGTTGCTGTAAATTCGACGAAGAGAACGTAATTTTAATCGATCTTTCATTCTTCAATTGTTGCTGTAAATTCGACGAAGAGAACGTAATTTTAATCGATCTTTCCCAAGAGGGCCAATACGTTTGCCAGATACACAAAAGAAATCATTTAAATCTTCTGAATGAAATGCGATTATACTCGATAGACTGACAGAACAACAGGCGAATACGCTTCGGACACGCCGAGACATTCAATTGTCAGAAATGAGCTTCTTGCTTTGTAAAATCCAGTGCCTGAAATTCAAGAATTTTCAACAATCCGCTGTCCTAAACAGACGTAACTTCACACGAAGGTCAGACTGATTATATCCAATGGAAATATTTTAAAACGTGTGTATGACAAAAGAATTTCTACCAAGAAGGGAAAACGGAATTCGATAATCGGTTCGTACAAGACGAAAAGGTGATTTAAGTTCTCCCAGGATCAGAAAACTTGTACGAGAAAAGTAAGAACAGCTTTCCCGTTAAGCGGGGACCACCCACGTGAGTTTTCCATTTTCTGCATCGCTGCACCAAGATTCTTAAATAAACAGTATACAGGGTAAGCCAAAAGTATGTTTACAAACTCCCTGTGCGTGTTCCAGGATTAAAAATAAGAAATAATATTCCTATGAACATTGGATCGCAAATGTTTCATTTTCGAAATAATAGCCAAAAATAAGTTTCAATCAATTGACTTTATATCAAAGTGAATCCAGCTTCCAGCAAAGATTTTCAGTAAACGTTTGGGCAGGAATTGTTGGCGACGTGCTTATTGGTCCACACATGCTTCCATCGCGTCTAAGAGGACCTTCATATCGGTGATTCTTAAGAAGACACTTGCCACGTCTCCTTGAAGATCTACCATTGAATACAAGAAGACAAATGTGGTTTATGCACGACGGAGCCCCTTTTGGAACGTGTGCAGAATGCATGACAGATGATTCGAGGAAACTCTGGAGAGTACGAACGAATTCGTCAGTCTTGTGTACGTCGTGCTCGTGCATGTGTGGAGAAAGGAAAAGAAACCCTTGAGCTTCTGTTTTAAAAAACATCCCTCACCTTGTACTTGGCAATCAAGTCATACATTGAATCTTATTTTTGGCTATTATTTCGAAAATGAAACATTTGCGACCCCGTGTTCATAGGAACATTATTTCTTATTTTTGATCCTGGAACACGGGCACGAAGTTTGTAAACATACTTTTGACTCACCCTGTATAATATGTAGTTAAGTAGCATTGCTTTCGTGAATATGCTTTTTGCAAATGTATTACATTTTGTTCTCCAGCTCAACATAACCTCAATACTTGTTCGAAAAAGTGGAATTTTCTTATGTGTCGAGTAGGGGGTTTGAGGAATTATAAAGTTAAGTTCACCTGTAGTGTTCGTGAGGAATGGAAATCAGTGAAAGTATCGCTAGATTCCAGCAGCATCTCAAACGAGGAAGTTTGTGAATTAACGTGTATGAAGCTGTTTTTACAGTGGCTACATTTTGGCACTGCAATTCCAGCTAATTGTATACAATGACAGAAAAAAACTCAAATTTTAATACAGAATCGTACAAAAGTTTGAATGAAAGACCGACGTTAAACATGAAAGTAATGCGTCTGAAAAAAAAACGAACTAAGGAACGGAACAGAGACAACTTCTGAGAACTCGTGTTTATGAAATATACTTCAGACAACGAGCGATGTCCAAAATATTATCGGCGCTATAAATCAGTTAGGGCCACTTTTTGTACGTTCAACGTGTATACTCCGAGCAGTAGAAAAATACAGTGTACGGTTCAATGCAAGAGTGGCACATTCTTCTAACAACACCCTTAATTAGTAATAGTGGATAAAACATTAGAATCTGACACCAGCTACTTAATGCCTGTATTTCATCTTACCGAAACTACGCAGATGGACATCTATGCTGAGTTCTCATGCCATTAATGCAACCCTCACGAGATTACAAGTCCCCTGTCTGCTGAACTGAGTTACATATGGGATTTCCGTTATAACTTAAACCAACGTGAAGCAGATATTCAGCTGAATTTACATGCGAGATAAACCAACCAGTAAATTTATCTCTAATTAATAATCGGCTGACTGAAAATAAATTTACATAAAGTTATATAATAAAAATAATAATTACGACTGTACATGTAAACGTGGAAGATGGAAATCAGTAGTAACTTTTTACTTTTTTTCAGAAACTTATCCCAGATTCGCACATCTTATACTCATTCTGATATTATAGACGTCTGATTACTATTATCAATAGTTCCCAGCAGACTCCATTACGAAGCAATAATTTTTATATTTTTATCCAGAAATTTAATCCATTCTTTGGAATCAGGTTATCACCGAAAACGTCAGTCGAAACTTTTGATAAAAAAAAACTTTGAAGGGTTCTACTTTAATGTTTAAATGCTCGTAGTTTCCTTATGGTGTCATTTCAATAGTAATCACGTATTTACATTTCTTACTGTATCCCACAAAAAGTGTTCTGAACCTAAATTTTTTACGAAATCTCAAACAGATCAGAACGCTTTAATAAACAACGCCGATTCCACACTATTAATGTTATCTTATTTATATGACGTGCGATAAAATTTTATGTCAGTGAACAATATATTTAGACTACAGGCTATAAATTTTATGTACAAAAACGTACATATATTTGTCACAGCGACCATGTAACGTAAAAGCACTGATAAAATGTTCGATAAAAAGGAACGCAACATGAAATATCTCTGAACAGTAAATACGCTGTACTGAGATTTGACGTTCTAACGAAGGTTATGACGTCGATGTGTCTTCTGGGTTGCGTTTTCCCGAAAAATTACCATCTGCCTGTAAGTCCACACGGCGTCACAACCCAGAAGACCAACATCATGAGGCACAGTCCTTCTATTATTATTATTATTATTAGTGTTCTGTCTGACGACAGGTCCATATGAACAGGATCCTTCCATCCTTTTCTCTTCTCGGACTGGGACCTGTTCATATACGTTCTTGGCAGATGATCCAGAAGTGGTTTGCCATTGCCTTCTTCTGTGTGTGAATGGAGTAATTGTTGGGATGCCACGGAGGAAAACTCCGTGTTGCCTAGACCACGGCCTTGCCCAACACAAGTTATAAATTCGGGCACCGCCGGGAATCGAACCCGAGACCCCAGGATTACAAGGCCAGCGTTCTAACCGCTAGACCACCGTGGCTTGTTGCTCAGAATTACAAGACAAAAATAAATTCTCTAACTGAACGTGTTCTAGACTAGTAACAATAACTTGAGACCTCCATTCTTATAAAGTTTAAGGCCACGAAATAGCGAAACGCGAATGTGGCACAGAATTTGGGCATTCGCTGTTGTCAGAATAAATCTTATCAACCCGGGCAAATATTTTTCAGTGTAGTGTTTATAGCTACAGCATTTCTCGGTGAAAAACGCAGACCCCCCCCCCCCCCATATAATTTAAATCGTCGTCTTTAAATGGTTTAAAAAATAAATTAATATACGGATTAAAAATGCAGTTCTACAGGGACAGATTTTATATAAGTGCATGAATATAATAAGATAACACCGGGGACCGTATAAAAATGTAAGAAAACAATGCCTAGGCCGATCTGATGCAACTCGGACGAGCAATGTCCTAAACGTCCGTGAGAACAAATATGGCTACAGACGACAAATTATTCTACGTAAGAAGGAGTAGATCAGTGACGGGTTTATTGCAACAAAAACTGACAAAGGAAGATTTACGCGAGTAAAAAACAAATGGAATTTGTGGCAAGTTATGCCTGGTGGACACAAATAGGTAAAAACAAGTCGAAAGCAGAAACGAAAGCTATTAGTTTGTTGAGTAAGGCCGAGCAGTTGACCCATCACTCTGTCTACGAAGTGACTTTGCTGTCTTGGTATCAACACTGCTTCGCTGTACAGAGTAACCACAAATTAATGTACAACTCAGAAACAAGGACCTCTGAAACGTCGGTGAACATCTACCAGACTACACGGAGCAAGAATCCAGCTGTACGAATGTTGGACCATTTTTCAAGAGATCGTCCTCGAACATTTAACACGAATAAAACGATGTTTTAATTTACGTGAAAGAAATAGACCGCTTTTAAAAGCTCGAAATGTAATTGAGTGTTTCAAAATACTGTTCAGGAACTAGTTTCAAAATTTAAAAAAGTTGAAGACGAGGAAGATACATCACTCATCAACCACGAACCTTGTTCTGTTTCTCTAAATAATTATTTTTAAGTACTTCAACTAACAGTTTAGAGAAAAACAACAGAGATCCACCTCTAAAATCACGTTTAAATAAGGCATTGCATCCATTCAGTTCTACTGAATATATACATTACAAATGGATTCAGCGTCTCTCTCCGATCCGCTAATAGAAACATTTTGATTTGATGACGGTATCTGACTATTCTATGTCTGATCAAGTTATGAATTGTGTTAGTTATCGGGATCAATTCAACTGATTCTTCGGAACCATTATAATGTGACCAAAAATTTCATAACAGGACACGAAAAACGTTAAGTTCCTACACAGATTAGAGTAAATTCAGACTAATTCAGAATGAATCTATCAAACTTCGTAAAAAAAAAATTGATAAAGTTTTTGTGAATTTGAAAAAAAATCAAAGTATCATGATTAAAATTTTATATATATATATATATATATACAAACAAGATAGTTCTAAACTTTTCAGGCCATTTAACAAATATTGATCGCGGAAAGGCAAATTCGTATGTATTTGAAGATAACGAATAAGATACAATTTTGAATGAATATTCGAAAAATTCCTCCACTTACCAATTTCCTTCACATTCCTGTAACTTTCTCTTCACAAGGCTAACTCCACTGTTTTCCTAAAAATATTACAAATTGTGCAACGCAATTCATAAAACAAGCAACACAGTTAATTTATTACGTAAAACAATTCCCTGAATTGCTATGTTAAGAAAGCCGTCACTAAAGACAGAAAACTTCGTTTTACCAAACACTAAAAGAGCTTAAATCAGCTCACACCCCTGCAAATAATTTACGTCGATTTTTACAAAACGTTCCGTGTGTGTCTCAGTCCCCTACGTTCATTTCAGAACGTACAAGTTAGGCTTTAGACCATCCCCGAACAGACCAGCATCCCTCGTCAATCTAGTAATGATCCACTTTAAAAAAATATTTAAAAGCCCTGACAAAACAGTACATTACATCACATCACACGTCATAATTTAGAGGCTTCATCTCTGACCCTGCATTTGGGGTAAATTTGGCTTAATTTCGTATGTCTGAAAACGCATTTGGGGTAAAGGTATTTGGCTTAATTTCGTATGTCTGAAAAATCTCGTAGTCAAAAGCCACAAGGAGGTTTAGCAGCAACTGAGAGACAGTACACTTGTGCCACTTTTAGATTCACGTCACTTCATTCACGCTCCAGAGACAGCAACGGCGCGGAGCTGTGTAAGACAACCAAATAAAGAAAATGAAAGTGTAATTGTTCGCCGACGTATAAAAATGTAGTGAACACAGAGTTCGGGTTGATTCGAAATCTACTTCTTGCAGGGAAGCTAATGACTGCTTTCAGAACATGAGCAGATCATTCTGGGTACTTTGGGTGAGTATTTGGCTATTAGCGACTATCATGAGATTTTCTGGTGACATCTACATAGAATAAAGATTAGGCCATGGAATTAACTCTGCATCAAAATGATAACTTAGTAGGATTTGAGGTCTGAAGATGGCTGTCTTCTGGGTTGTCGCGCCGTGTAATCTGGTAGAAGTTTATCATCACCCTGGTGATTGAGGTAGCAAGGGCCTCTGAAACGTCGGTAAACATCTACCAGACTGTACACGGCGCGACAACCCAGAAGACAGCCATCTTCATTTATTACAATGCTGGTTGGATGTTGTTGTTTTCGTTGGATGTCTTAATCAAAACTTCTCTTTTCAGCCACTGATGATGTCTGTGGGACTGGCCATCAGAGTTTACCCTCAGAGACTACCCGGTTTGCCATTGACGACTGCAGTAAACAAACTCCCTCTGTTTGCACCAACACCAAATCCACGCTCACAGCCTCCAGCTGCAGAAGGCGCCAAACTCCAATTCGAATTGTTGCCAACACCACAAGCCCAGGTTCAGGTGCCAGCCACTTCGGGTGTCCGACACCCAGCGCCATATCTTCTTCCAACACCTCAGGCTTCAGCATCGGCACGTGTCAGCCATGTACCTCAACCATTCAGCCGGATTCCAGTAGATCGATCTCCATCCTCGGCTGCTACACATCCTCAATCTCAGATTCGTAGATCTCCAGGTGTTCGGAATCCCCGACTGCCTGGACTGGTAGCTGTGGCTACAACACATCCTCAATCTCAGATTCTACCATCCAAAGGTGTGAAGTCTGTCCTGCAGGCTCCGTTACTAGGAGGTGTTCAGCATTCCAGCTTGCCGGGACTCGCGTCGTCACACATTCATGTCCCCGTGGCAGAGATCGATCAGAAGTTTGCAGCTACCGGTAAGTGTCCTTTCTCTTCCTACGAATCCCATAAACAGTTTCCTCGGCTTCGTATATGATATAAAATCTAAAACTTCTTGACGATGGTGAAGAGTCAATTGAATAAAAATTTTCTTGGATATTATCCATCGTCTAGTAAATATAAAACGTAAAAAACGACGTTTCGGAGATGGGACTCTATCTCCGTCTTCAGGTTCCTACACAGTTGGGCCCACTCGATAGAGCTAATCCCTATCTCCGGACCGGAGATGGATAATATATAATTTTTATTCAATTCGTATTATATTTTGACATTTCTTGAGCCGGTAACATTAATAACCAAAATAAAAGCTTCCTACAACTTCGCTTTGCAGACACATACAAAAATATCAATAAACCATCAGCATCGTAACCATCGTAAATGTTTCCAAGCTTAGACACTCATGTCTTTATTAAGAGCTTCGATCTTACGAAATTACGTCACAGTGGCCTATTTTAATCTATCTCAGCATCCGCTGGAGAGACTGACAAAAACCACAAAACCCTCATGCAGGTCTTTGAGCCGAGATTTGAACTAGAGACTTCCGAATACGAAACAGAAGTGCTAACCACTCGAAATGGCGCTCAGTTCCCCAGAAAAGCTTAGCTATGCAGCTTAATGTATGAAGGTTGCATGCACTGGTCTTTGAAGAAGGCTGATACGTGCGAATTGTATGCACGTAGTGGTATTTAACTTTTAGAAATATTAATAAAGATCAAATACACTTGATTGTCCCATTATGCCGATTAATAGTTACTGAAACGAACCAAATTGTTCATACCCATGCAATGCGTGTCCCAGGGACAGCGCAGCGGTCCAATGGCGCTAGGGATGTTTGTCAATGTCCGGTTGGAGATCCAGGCGAAATCTCGGGTTACGACCTTCCAAGTGATTCTGACATATTCCTAAGGGATGCAATGCTTCATAATTAATTTGAAGCCCCGAACGAGACAGAGGACCTAATCGGCGTTTCTTAAATGAAATATGTGAATCAACTGTACGTAATTTGAAATACCGATTGTCACTTCCAACCCCTTTATGTTATTATTAAGTACACGAGTTCATAAAACGCCACTGTATTTGATTTTCACAGTTTCCTCAAGAGAAAGTTTATCTAGAAATCCGAATACATCTTCAGTAATTACTGCTCCTGTAAACTTAATACACAAGGCCATGAAAGATTACCAATTCCATACGCCTTAAAGAAACATAACACATGTTCTTACATGTTTCAGGAGTAATTTTACAAGTAGGATTTGAGGTTTTCACGGCGGTGAGTCTGAAGATTGCTGACTTCTGGGTTGTTGCACCGTGTAGCCTGGTAGAAGTTTATCAACGTTTCAGAGGTCATACTGCCTCCCTCATCAAGGCGATGATGGCCCTGATGATGGAGGCAGTGAGGACCTCTGAAACGTCGGTAAACTTCCACCAGGCTACACGGTGCAACAACCCAGAAGACAGCAATCTTCAGAATTTTTACACTAACCACCGAACGAGAGTAAGCAAAAATATATCGGTTCTGCATAATGTTCTGGGCAAAGAACCTTTGTGGCTGACGGGGCAGGCTCTAAAACGGACCGAGTGTCTCATGAAGAATTAATGTTCTCAGCTGGCGACAAGACAGCAGATTCTAAACAGGGTCACCACAGCCATCATTCATCCAAAGCACATGAGGCCAGCAAAGGTCACCAGAGCGCAGGGGGGCACAAATCACATGGAGGTCACAAAGAATCCAAAGGTCACGAGAGCAGCGACGGCCATAAATCGGTCCACGATCATTATTCCGGGGAGAAGGGCGAAAAAGGAAAGCAGGAACACGTGAAGGAGTCGGAGGAGAAGGGGGGCAAACACAAATCTCACCATGAAGAGGATTCTCATGGGGCGGAGCACGACGAGAAAGAGGAAGGGAGTCACGGGGCAAAGCACAAGGAGCACGACAAGTACAAGAAGACGGAATTCAGTAAGGTAAGCGCAGGAACGCACAGACCTACGAGAAGGCTCCTAAAAAACTGCATTAATGATACGACGCCCGCCGTCTATATCGAAAAAAAGGTCAGACTTATTCTCCAGTGGATAGAAAGAGGCAAAATAATCTCGACGAGCGATATTCTGAATCAGTGGCTTTGAATACATGAAAGAGATCCAAAATCTTAATGGACGGCGGACTAATTACTCAACAAAAGCTATCAATATGCTTACATATACACACACGCATATAATCAACATGTAACATGATTGGGCACGTGTCAAATATAAACCACCGGGCAATAAATTAAATAAGGATTCCAAATCTAAGTCATCGCCCTGATAATGGATGCAGCAAGGACCTCTGAAACGTCGGCAAACTTCTACCGGACTGAATTCCTTCCTTTTAGTTATTGTAGTGAATGAGAATTATTCACATAAACGTAAAGTGGATTCCCCTGTAACGCGTGTAATATTCTATCACACAAAGTTCAAGGTCACGTTCATAAAAACCACAAAACATCCAAAATTGTCCATAATTATTGCCTTAATTATTATTATTATTATTATTATTATTATTATTTAGTGTTCTGTCTGACGACAGGTCCATATGAACAGGATCCTTCCATCCTTTTCTCGGACTGGGACCTGTTCATATACGTTCTTGGCAGATGATCCAGAAGTGGTTTGCCATTGCCTTCTTCTGTGTGAATGGAGTAATTGTTGGGATGCCACGGAGGAAAACTCCGTGTTGCCTAGACCACGGCCTTGCCCAACACAAGTTATAAATTAGGGCACCGCCGGGAATCGAACCCGAGACCCTGCCTTAATAATTAAAATTATCTGAATCTTGAAAAGCATGAATTCGAGTGAATTAGAGATTTTTTTTAAAAAAAATACGTTCTAATCTCATAAGGACTTCCATAATGCAATATTTACCCATATCAGAACTGAGACAGGGTTTAAAGTGATTGTTCGACTTGGTTCTGACAGGGATTCCGTGATAAGTACCACAAGGACGAGTACCACAAGATGGACAAATACTGGAGCAATCAGCAGGAGAGCGGGAAGTTCAACAAATACGGGGAACACGGCGAGCACTACCACAAACACGAGGACAAGGCCCACAAGGTCGGAAAACACGCTGTGAGTACACTCATTCTTCCACCACTGTCAGAGAGAATTACTTCCGCCTTCTGCTGAGATTACCAATCCACGGGCAATTGCTTCTCAGAGTGGGACGACGCCGTGTAACTCTGGCAAGGTCTCTTGCCCAAGCTCCGAGTAACGCAAAGGATGACAGGAGACGGTAATGATATTTCTGGCGTACTTAGAAATCCACGAAGTCTCATCGAGTCTTGCACCGGGATTCAAGCCCTAGATCTTCCAAATTTGGAGCAAGACTGCGAAGATCGATTCTACGCCGGACTTCGTCGGCTAGTCAGACGGAATCAATTGTTTCTGTGCGCCAGTTCAACTCTTCCTCGTACCAATTACAACAAACTAGGCGGACAGACACGCAGACAGCATGACGCCGTCAATTTGTCTTTTGTTTCACGCATTAGGCCCGAAATGAGTAGTCCAAGAAGTAATTTGCGACCTCCACTTTCCTTCAAATTACATAAAATAGCCAAACCTCTTTTCTCCCAAACAAAAACCCCCTAAATATAAACTTTCAATTTCTGAAATCTAATCGGATATAAAATGTTCGCATTTTCGCCATATTAGTACTTTGCGTAATACAAACAAGTTTCCCCGCATCATTAGTGGGCTCGTCCGTCATCTACCACCACCACAAAGTTTAATATCCCTAATTTTCAAATGATTCTCAATCAACATCACCAAACTGGAAAAAACAAAATACGTATTTACATTTCGACACATAACAGTTTTAACAGCAGTTCAGTATTTTAACGTTAGGTTAGGTTACACTTGATTTAGCTAGGGAACTCGCATTGTGGAGTCATTATTATTCTGTGTGAGTCCACGCGAAATGAAAAATGAATCATTGGAACAGCACGAAATGACATGGTATTCAAACCAACATTCACGAATACTGGTTTAAAAAAAACCAAAGGTATCACGTAGGACACGAACCTGTTAAGCCAGATTTAAGTACGCTTCTTTACAGAACAAGTAAGGAAATGTATTAATTTTCCCAATCGATAACGTTATCTAAGGATATAGAATATAGTCCAGATTATCCGACCTAAACGGGGATCGAAGGGTGTCGGATAATACAAAAGGGTAATGAAAAAAAGACGGTGATACATATCAACTGAAGTTATAACTCGATTTACGATATTATTAAATTACGAATAAATTTCAATACTGCATCAAACGAAATAAATCTCACAGACAAAACTTCGTTCAACATAATATAAATGTGTAAATGAACGATGTTTTTTTAAAATTAGTATTTAGTTTATAATTATAAATATGGCGACGTCGTTAAACTTCGGGGTCATGTCATAAATTTAACATAGTCGATATTTGAAAGGGAAACAGGTTTCATAAGATACGTTAACCTTTTAAACTTTGCCTTATGAATGGAAGAATCTAATCGTGGTATCTAAGTTGCAACTCAGTGTGTGACAAATTATTTCTAAGATATTTGCTATTCTACTCTACAAATCTATCCAACATTATCACTACATTGCAGAAACACAGCTTAGTGCAATTACACTGTTTTTCGATCTGTGGCACACGGTTTCAGATGAGAGAATAATTTCACTGTACAGCCAATGTTTAAAAATTATATCACGCTACGTAGAATCGACCTCCTCCACTTTTATGTCTCAGTCCAATATTGCACCGTACGACAATTCTTTGAAGCCAAAGTTTATCTAAATAACATTTAAAAATTCAGTCCGTACCTCAAAGAAAACACGACACTTCATCATTACAAAGATCGACTGGTTAACGCTGTTTAAGTCAAAGCTCGTCCAAATATTACGTATTTAAGGATTCAGTCCGTACCTCAAAGAAAACACAACTCTCCACCATTACAAAGATCGACTGGTTAACCCTTTGAAGTCAAAGCTCGTCTAAATATTACGTATTTAAGAATTCAGTCCGTACCGCGAAGTAAACACAACTCTTCACCATTAGAAAGATCAACTGATTAACGCTGTTTAAAGAGATAATCGCTGTTTACAGTAAGAATCATATGGAACCCATAAACACAAAATACAGAGGTATTGATAGTTAAGGTAGGTGGTACATATAGTTACCACTTGCCTTAGAGGGTCAAACACATTCCAAATATGAATATGTACAAGCTACGATCGTATGTGATAGTTTTGGTCTTGTGCAGCAATTAGTTAGTTTCAGTAAACAATTTCCACTGTTAAATACGAGGTTCTCAAGGCGATGCAAAATTTCGATGTTGGTATTCTGTTCTGTAACACCGCCTTGTGGACTTGTAGGTGGATACCAGCGTTTTGAAAGGACATACTGCCTCAACTTTTATCCCTGAAGATGGAGGCAGTTTGAATCGCCGTGATATACCCACCAATTCCACGTGGAGTTACAACGCAGAAGGTCAATATTGAGCAACTGAATTTTTTATAAGAGTGCGTGATTAATTCCAATTTTATTTGTACAGGAGGGATCGAAAGAAGAGAAACACGGTAAGAAAGGGGAGTATGCCAAGGGACACAAGGCCTCAGAGCAGAAGGGTCACGAGGGACACCACGGCAAGGAGAAACAACACAGTCATCAGAGCAGCCATGGCAAGAAATCTGGCCACAAAAATCAACAGCAGAATCACCAGGCTCAGAAACTGAAACAATAACATCTCTGGAAATGCAACCAATCGCGATAATTTCCCATTATTATTCCTCAATCAAAGTGTTGATCGTTAATCAGAACGCGTCCATTCGCACAAATACACTGTTAAACAATTTGTACGGCTGGACCTGACATGAGAGGAATCTTACAGCTTTCGCCGGACTACGTTGTGCAAGTATTGTGCTGTATTCGTGAAATGTCTGCAGCGTCCGAGACCTTCCCGTTATGACTACTGACTGGAACAGACTCTAAAATGACGCATACCTCCAGAGAGTCGCAACTTTACCAAACATCTTAGATCTTTCAAAAGAAATAATCGAGTAGATACATTACATGTACAATTAAAATTGCCACTGATATACAGAACAGTAAAAGTAACTATGTAACTGACGCTGACCACTAACCCCATCTAGTGCCGAGGTTAAGAATCAGTAGGAGCTATACCATCTCTCCCCCCAAGCGCCTATATGGCGTACAGAGGGACATTTTACTTTTTCTCTACTTTTACTGATAAATAACAGAAAATACAATGACGAGGCAAAATTTTGTCCTTACTGCATTACGCGTACAGAAATTCCGTCAAAAGGAGGTCTTACTAGATCACAAGACATTTTGTTGACATACGTACAGTAAAGTGCAGACTGAAAATTAGCATGTCTTTTGGGTGATTTTAATTATTAAGTAGGCTAATTAAAATAACGTATTTTTTTTCCTTGTATTTGAAAGATTCTGTCAAAAGAAGTCGATTGCTTGGCGAGTGTTCTAAGATGGAAGGGCTGTATGATTTTAATTCAAACAGGAATATCTTTGAATATTAACTGATAAACTGTCTCCTCACAGTCACTTACGAGTAGGAAAGAACGTAACAGATAAACATAACCGAGTAAATAATAACAATAACAGTTCTTAGTCAGAACGTTAACAGCTGTTCGTCTGGCGAAGTAACTCCCTGCCTTTTATGCAACCCCCAACGTACACTGTCATGTTCACAAGAGCCCACAGATTCAGCTGAATCAAGTACAGGACCTATTTTAGATCTATCTTAATATTATCCGATCTACGCTCAGGTCTCGAATGGTTCCTTCCCTTCAAGTTTTCAGACGAAAATTGTGTATATAGACCTAAATCACTGCGCATCTCCCCAATGCGTTCTCCATGTCTCGCCCATCTCGTAAATTTTTATACGGTCATCTCAACAATATTCAGTGATGGAAGAACTTTCTCTCATATTAAAATATTCTTGGCAATTTTTTCCAGACCAATTCAATATGTGTTCTTTCTCCAGGCTCAGATATCAAAATTAAGACTCATGTAACTCGGCAGAATAAAACTATTTTTAGTATAATATTTATGTATTTTTACATACGAGACGATAACATAACACAGGGTGTCATAATTTAACATTCAAATTACGATTGGCTTCTATTTTAATATTACTCTCGCCAAAATACCGAAGATCGAAGCAGGTTCTCACGGTGGCGAAAATTTGAACTGTGGTCTCCTAGGTTACGCAGCCATGTACCTGAAGATGGAGGCAATGGTTACTCAGAAACGTCGGTAACCTCCTACAATAATACACTGCTTCATAACTCAGAATAACACATTCGAAAACTGATTAATTACTTATCTGCATTTTAGTGGCGACACATAAATACAAACTTAGTAAAAATAAATAAAAAAATTAAGAACGCTACCCTTCGAGAAATGGAAATTAGTTGCAAAGTTCAATAAATGTTTATTTTTTTAATTTATTGTAACTATAATAACCCTTTCCAGTGTATTACAAAAAACTGCGTTTTCAAAGTTTTCTCGGTAAGAGAAAACGTTCACAGCAATGTACAGAGCGCTTCACAATCGGTCCTCCAAATACCAGGGGCTGATTCAAAAGATGACTTCGGATTAAACAACATTGGTCCCGTTGAGGAGCTATTGCGGTTTCAATGTGCGCGCAGGGAAAATAAAACCACACAAGCCACTTTGTTCCAATCAAAAATATTTTTCGCGTTTCGTTATTTTGGGGGCATTCTCGTATGTACGTAGATATTTGTTGTCTGCCCATCTTAAAACGTCCATAGCTCCGTAACGGTTGGAAACAGGACCAATGTCGCAAAAACACATTTTCTAGAAATTCTCTCCCGAATCTTCCATCCCCTCTTCCCGACGAAGGGAGGGAACAGCGGTTGTAAAACACCCTGTATAAGCGGTGAGTTTACCGACGTTTCAAACGTCCTTGCTGCCTCTTCCAACTCATCGACCATGATGATGGCAGCAAGGACCTCCGAAACGTCGGTAACCTTCTACCAGACAACACGGCGCTACAGCCATTTTATTAAACACGGCTACTGCACAGGAATGTTATCTTTGAATCGAATGAGTGACGAGCGAGGCGAAGGGTCAGAACGGAAGTGGGTTCTTGTACGAGTCTGGTAGAAAACATCAGCTCCGCTCCGATTCTTCGAGTGATTTTGCTCGTAGTTTCGCGTGCGGTGAAACACGTCATTTCTAACACCAACGCAAGGTTAGGTTCAACAAAGTAATTCACAGCAAATACGCAGAGACAGATCGTTAATAACATCGGTAAGCTCTGCCAATGTTTTCTTATCAGCTAGTAGAACGTTTGATCTCGTGACCTTGAAGCGACCTGACAAACCAAATTTCAATTTGGTAATCAACTCTCGCGTACAGTACCTTATTTTGAGATTCTGTGTTATGTTAATTTATTATCTTAACTGTATTTCTCATCCTGTCTTTACAATATTCATTAAAACTTTTAATTTATTGAAACCAGGAGAGATACATTCATGATTCCCGTTATCTCTGGCTAAATTCCTGTGTCTTCTGCGACAATTCAGACGAATTTCTCGAGGTAATGGTCACTTCCTCTCAGTTCTTCCTGCCAAACATTTGTCTCAATAAAAAAACGTGAATATAACTTTTAAATGTCGTATTTGTGTCTCAAGTTCTTCATTCTCTTTTTACGACGATCCACTTGAGACTAGGAATATAGAAAAGTTGAATAAAAAATGTTAAAAGATGTCATTTTATATATAATATTCAAGATCTGATTTAACACTAATCGACAGTCAATTCAGGATATATCGGAATTAATTAAAGGTAGGGTATCCTGTGATAAATCTTAAAAACTACTGCCCGATTCAAATACAATTTTCGTTCTAAAGTTTCGTAAAACATAAGTCTGATTTTCAAGTTCAACCAAGCCGTAGGTAGCGTTCTGATGTCACGTGGTAACCATCGCTTCGTTTAGACGTAAAAAGTTAGCAGAAGGCGACATTACTAAACTCTTTCCGCAGTTTCTGAACCTTAAGATGGAAAAAATGACAAAGTAAGACAACAAAATAAAATTAAAACATTTGTTATGCATTTAATTATAGGATTAATGATAAAACTGTAAATTTATAAATTAGGCAGACGTCTGAGTAATGCTTCAAAGCAGACGCTACGCATTCAGCGTCAACAAAACACAGAATTATTAATCATAACTTAAGTATATGGAGCAATTCTGTTTTATAACAATTTAGAAGAAGCATCTTTTCACTTGTAGCAATTATTAGTCGAACGGCTAGTAGACAACATATATTTTCTCTGCAAAGACTACGCATGGAACGTATAACTAAACTGAAAATCGATTATCCAATCGATACAATAAACTGACAGTGGAAAAGCTTGTGTTGTCAGTGTACGTACCATGAATTATAAATGGAGGCCATAGGCTGTCACGGCGTTGTTAATAAAGTGGACTCGGACCTAGTTTTTCTTTGTGTGTAACGATTCCAACATGAAGGTCAGCCATGTTTCCAATGCAAATGGACGTTTATATCATTCATTACACTTCATTCTACTTCGCTAGATTTTATTACGTGTTTTGTATACACCTTTCTAAATGTACAGATGTACAATTTTAGAGAGAAATTCGTCCTGACTTAACTTTTGGTTTAGATAAGTTAACATCACGGCCTTTCCTTACAGAGAAAAATTACGAAAAAGTTTAAGAGCATTCCCATGAAGGATTCACGGGTAATCCTAGACGCTTAGGAACTCGATGCAGATATTAAAGTAGCCTAATCTGTTTTTAGACACATAACGGGCGTTAATCCAATCATTCGTCCACAGAAATCCATTTACAGTACCGGACGATAATCAGTTACATATAACTGATTACTCCTGGATGTGATAATAAAGACATTTCATAAATATTCCTGGCTACCAGAAATACGATCGGAGAGTAATGGAGATTCTCACAGAGATAACACTGAAGAAATTTGCATATCCACTGGAATCTTATAAATATGCATTATGAGAGTTTGGATTGGATTAAAGCGGCTTAGGATATCTACTGGCGGGTGCTTGTGGATAAGGTTCCACAAAAGTGGGGTATTACTTCAGCAACTGGAAAGAACATAAACTTTCCAAGAAGGTTCCAAAGTTTAAGTTCGATTTTGATTAATTTTAATTTACACAACCGAACAATATTAACATTACAATTTATTTAATACTCCGCCTACTGACTTTAGGCATTGCTGGTGACAGATACACTGCATGTATTTTTTTTTATTCGAGATTGTAATTACGACTTATGTATCTGCGCGTATGCTATGGACAAACAGTGGTTCGTGACCTGCGCACTTGCCATGGAGACCGCGAAGTCGTGACGCACGCAAGGCACCCTTGCAATCTGTAATCACTCCCGTTGCGGTGACGGAAACTTCGCCGACTTGAAACGCACTCACAATCATGGATGGTGTACAATAAAAGTTAATTAAAGCCGTGTAACTATCAGAGGAAAACAGTTCAGTGAATCAGACAGGAAACCGAGTTACACAGTAGCTGAGTGAGTACGTGGCCAGTACTTTACATTTTATTGACGAATAACATTTCCAGGAACGCTGTTACAGAGGAGTTCGTAAGTATGATGGTTAATTTCAATTAAGGTAACATCTCCACAAAATTTCACGAGGATTTATCAAATAATATTTATACTTTTATTAGATTACAAACGTCTGTACGATTACAGCTCGATGTTCAGTGGTAAAAGCCATTGCATTTTCTTACCCCACACGAATCTTACCTCAATGCGTGTGCGTAGACAAGAATAAATTTCGCTCAAAGTAAATTTAAATTTTGGCCACCACAATGTACACTGATGTTTAATATGCAAGATGTAGACCTACTGCAGAATTATACCACTCAGGTGACATGTTACTAAATCGACATTCTTCTCAAGTCGATATCTGCGTCTAGTGCCTTGGTAGTCGCCTATCTGTTCTTACAGTACCACAATTATTAGTGTTTGAAAATTCAACATGGATTTTATAATTCAATTTACAAATACAATTAAATGTCTTAATCGTCTGTTACACTTTTGGGTTTATTTTCATCCGAAGGTTTGCTGATGTCCACAATTGAGTTTTTATTTAAAATCACGTGTTAGGTTTGTTAGAAACAGCTGTCTTGTTGGCAATGGAGTCCCAGTTGAGTGTAGGCCTATTTATATTCATGATTACTGTCATCAGCATCATCAACTCGACGCGGCAGGTTCCTCCTTTATAAACTTACCGGCCTACACGTAGAAGCCCACAACTGGACCCTATCCTCAGCCAGATGAATACAGTCCATACCCTGAGACCCAATTCCAAGATCAATTTTAATAATATCCCCCATCTTCCTCTCGTTATTTTTAAATGGTCTCTTCACTTCACAATTTTCTAACATTTCTTATAGCTTTGGTGCATGCTGCATGCCCAACCATCTCATCTTCTTTAATTTGGTCGTTATAATATTTGGTGAAGACTACGTCTACAAATTATAAAGCTCGCTAATATATAACTGATACATCACCGCCATTAATATCATCACTGTTGTTGAATCAACGCGAATAAATAAATAAATAAACAAAAATTATTATCCTTATTAATATTATTATTTTTATTACAGATAAATTAAATGAACTGAGTTTTGTTATCATTGTAACTGTCATTACCGTAGTGCGGGGAAGAAACATGCCACTTACTACTACGTGCGAATGCAAACGTATTTGCACCGAGATCAAAAGTTTTCAATACCGTTAAAGCCATATGTTGAATTTACCTGATTCTATTACAATTACTTGGAGCGAGTCATAAATTCTCATAGTTCATCCGATTAGCACCATCTGCGTAATCTTCACTCTGCTAATAAAACTGGCATGATTTTGTCTTAAGCCGTCCTAGGAAACCATATATGTTACTGCCGAATTATTTGTTTAAAACTACATCTAATGGTAATATCATATCTGGGCTTCATTTTCTAAATTTTATCGTCATTGTGTTAACATCAGATTAAATTCGAGGAGACCATGATGGCCCAATCAGTTATTATCACGATATTCGCCTTAGGATACCCAGGAAAACCTTTATTCGAACCAGCTACCTCTTAAGTTACAAATCCATAGCAGTTCCACTTTGTCATCCTGTTCAACCACAGGGAAGTAACCATCTTCCATGCAAATTCTTTTAATAATGTATTCTGTATATTTCGAATTATGGTTATTAGCGTCTGTACTGAATCAACATGCATAGATTTCCTCAATAAATAACAGCAATCAGTCTTAATTCTCCTTCTAAACACGTAGACTGAATTTCGATAACACCTCGTATAGGCGGGAGGAAGGCATATTATCTTCAGAGACCTTGCCCGTTTAGAAAATTACACACCGGGCATTTGGCTTATGAATTATTGGTCCCGTGGAACGTTACGTTAAAGCCAGTGGCTTTGAAAACTTAATCGTGGGGAACTAACATCAGGAACCGAAATTTATATGAAAGGGACTAGAAAATTACATCGGAGTGAGTACCAGTGGCCATGACAGCTGTCCTTCGACTGAGAGGCGTAGTTTCTCTAATAAGGATGCGTTCGGAAGTATTGAATTAACTACACATGATCATGTACTGAAACGATTTACTTCTAACATTAATATTATTTCAATATTAATAACTAACTACCTCTAAGAAGAGTTCAAATTCTACGTAAAACAAACCACTGAGTTAAACAATTTTATACAAAGAATCCTTAACTCAAAAGCATCGAGGCAACAAATTTGGCCTTATTTAATTAGAAAAACCGAAATGTTTACTAATTTCATTAACTTTTGTTAATGACCTTATTAATACCAGTCACGAATATTTGAGGCCAACGGGGTGAAACTCGAGGATTACCGACGTTTCAGAGCTCCTGCTGCCTCCATCATCAGGGAGATAATGTAGGCAGCAAGGACCTCTGAAACGTCGATAAACTTCTACCAGACTACACAGCCATCTTCAGAGTCACCGCCGTCGAGAACCTCAAATCCTACAGAGTGAAACTCTCCAAATACACGAGCCCTATACAATGTAATACAAAGTGCGTATTCTCTGCAAGAGAGAAATTAAAGAATACAAGACACGTAGAGTAATGGAAAAAAATATCTTTTTATATATTTATTAAAACCAGTAGATAAACTATGCAAAGCCGCTCACTTATTAAAAAAAAGTAATCAACTTTTGATTCAAACATATGTCCAACATTTACGTAAGTTTCAGGAAATAAAAACCATATTTTATTCCTGTCCGTAGAATCTGACTGGCGATCCTTCAAACAATTATTGTTTCATAATAATGTGTCAGAACGCTGGCCTTGTAATCCTGGGGTCTCGGGTTCGATTCCCGGCGGTGCCCGAATTTATAACTTGTGTTGGGCAAGGCCGTGGTCTAGGCAACACGGAGTTTTCCTCCGTGGCATCCCAACAATTACTCCATTCACACACAGAAGAAGGCAATGGCAAACCACTTCTGGATCATCTGCCAAGAACGTATATGAACAGGTCCCAGTCCGAGAAAAGGATGGAAGGATCCTGTTCATATGGACCTGTCGTCAGACAGAACACTAATAATAATAATAATAAATTACTCACTCCGAGAATATGGGAATCACGCTTACATCCAGCCAACATTGCGGCTACAATTATCTTTAATACGCGGGAAGTTTTCTCTTGCACAGATGAAACGAAATTTTGTAGGAAGTTTACATTCCTGGTGCAAATTTAAATACGTTGTTCTTTAAAGCCTGAGCTAATGGCTTCATTGTTTTTTTATATATATTAAAGTGGTAAAATTGTATTAAGTCAGAATAATTTTGTAAATTTCTAATAATTTAGGGAATTTACGTCCAAAAGAAGAGTACAGAGGTTGAGTGTAAAAATTAAGGCGAGTTTAAAAATTAATTCAAATCAATCCCCAACGGAAAATATACTAAATTAAGAGACAAAATAATAATACATAAGCGTGTGTCAAACACATTAACTGGTAACGTTACAATATTCAATAAATGGAGCTTTCGAAGCATGAGTAAACAAAATGCCTTTAGCTTTTAAAGTGAATTAATAACAAACTCGGAAAATATCGGAATTCAATAATACAGTGTGTCCGAGAAAACGTGCACACATTTTAAACATTCTTATTGAGAAACTAAAGAAAGCTAGAAGAGTACAGTTTCCACCACATGAAAAAGCAACTTAGAAAGTTTTCTTAACTTCCTTTCTCAATTTCACTGCACTTTGACCTGAGCTCCCCTTGTTGCAAACAAGTGACTCATGAGCGGCAAACCTCGTCCTTTGTGCACCCCCAAAGGAAGAACGATCTTGCAACGGCCCCATCTCTTCCAATCCATCTTATAGGAAAATTTATGTGGGGGGAAAAAAACTTTCTGAGTTGCTGTTTCATGTGGTGAAAACCGTACTCACCTAGCTCTGTTTATTTTCTAAATAAACATGTTTAAAATGCGTGCACTATTTCTCGGACACCCTGTATAGTTAAGTAATATAATTCTTGTAATATTTCAATACAAAATTCGGCAGACAATATAAGTGTCTTGAGCTAGAATTCAGTTTTCGGTAAACATGTTCAAAGATCAACACTTCACGTTTCACTTCAGGACCTCTGCTGATGTCTGCAACCCTCAGAATTTTCCTTAAATGATCACAGACAACGAACGCCTATTCGCAACCTCTGATCAACACGCACGCCCTCTATTTCCTGTTCTTATTCCAGGTGAAGTTACAAAATACCATGAAGACGCTACTGGAGGTTCTGGTACTAGGCGCCATCATTTTCCCCGTCGCGTTCACTCAAACAGCCTTGAAATTATGTAAGTATTTTTACCACACAATTTCTTTGAATTATTTTGTAGATGTTTAGGTTTTACGACGAATGTAGAGTCTGCTGATTTTTAACGTCGATTATCAACTGTGTTCTGCTGTAGGACTGACAGCTCATTTTTCAAGTGTGTACAGTTCTATTATTACTGGATAAAAATTTACTTGGATATTATCCATCTAGTAAATATAAAACGTAAAACGACGTTTCGGAGATGGGACTCTATCTCCGTCTTATATTTACTAGACGATGGATAATATCCAAGTAAATTTTTATTCAATTGACTCTTCACCATCGTCAAGAAGTTTTAGATTTGATATCTATTATTACTAATCACATCTAATACAATCCATAAATTAATCATCATATCACAATTGTGATTTTTCTTATAAAAAGATAAAAAAAAATTAAAAAATTATGAGAAAATATTTCGTTACGATATTTCGTACTTAACGTTATAAAACCCAATACAAAAACATCAATCTCTTTTAACCCTAGAACTAAGATGCGTGGGGAAATCTGCTTCAACTTGGTAAATATAACTGTGTACAGATACTATAAAATATCTACCTTTAACTCCTAATATTTCATAAAATAAGTAGTACAATTTGTGTTTCGTCTCTAAACGAAACGTAAACATTAAAATATACAAAATTATATTAACTGTTGTTTTGTACGGATGTGAATCTTGGTCACTCGCCCTGAAGAAATTAACATTAAGGCTCTTTAAAAACACGCTACTGAGATGATTTGGACCTACGAGGGATAAAATAGCAGGATCTGGAGACAGCTGCATAAGGAGAATCATAATTTGTAGGCCTGCCTTCGCAAAATATTAATACGATGTTCAAATTAAGGACGATGAGATGGACAGTGCATGTAGATCGATGAGAAATTTATATAAAACTATTAACGAAACGTGAAGGTTAGACACCATTTCGGAGAGTTAGACGTGCATTGGAGGATAATATTAAAGTTGATATTCAAGAAATAGGGCGTTAAAATTTAGAAACGACTCGTAAGGCTCAGCGGGCTCTTTTGAATACCTTTGGGTTCCATAAGAGGTAAGGAATTTGTTCACTGACTGAGCAACTACTAGCTTCTGTAGAAGAACTCTGCTCCATGGAGTTAACTGTACGGTTACAGTAACGTGATTCTTCAGGTCTCCTCGAAATAAAAATGTATTTTAAATAGCGATTCCTCGTGCAGAGATTCTCCTAAATTTAGGCAACACTTCATTGCTGTAAAACTCGTCGTATGTGAGCCTGGTGTTAAAACATCCCTGAAAATGCATCCGTGTTTGCAGTGGCGCTGGTGGAGATGCAACAGGAGAAGGTTCCAGGCCTGTACTCGCAGGTGATGAGGAAGGCACAGGACAAAACCGGCCTCGTAATAGACGACGTAACCATCAAGATCAACAGAGACGAGGAGGAGGAAACATTCGGAAGAGGTAAGTGCACGACGCCATGACAGTCGTAGGGGCAGTTTCAACGTTACGACCGAGTAAATACGTGATACGAGGTGCGATCATAAAGTTCCCAGACTGCGCCTATAAAAACCCATACACTTATCTCAGGTATTAAATTCATCCATCACCCTCGAAGTAGTTCCCTGGGAGTGAACACAACGATCCCAGCGCC
>NW_019059750.1:240386-280185 GCF_000696155.1 Zootermopsis nevadensis
CTCTTCCCCCGACTGTCTAATCCTCTAACGCAGGATCACCTGTGGAGACAAGTACAGAATCCTTGAGCCATCAGCTAAAAACATCTGAGGATGTGCTACACTGAGACTGAGGCATTGCACGTAAGATTTGAGGTTTTCACAGCGGCGAGTACAAAGATGGCTGTCTTCTGAGTTGTAGTGCAGTGTAATTTGGTAGAAATTCACCTACGTTTCAGAGGTTCTTGCTGCATCCATCACCAGGGTAAACTTCTACCAGACGACATGGCACTACAGCCCATAAGACAAGCGCTGGGATAGCACCCTAAATTAAGCCATAACAGCTTCCTTCCAAAGCTTTTCCAATTAAAAAACTAAATAAATAAATAAATAAACAAACAGAGCTTATCTAAAACTTCAGGACCAAATCCTGGGCTACATAAAGTCCAAATTCCATGCTTTCTTCATTGAAACAGAGACATTTTAAGTGCCCTGCTATTTATGTATTGATACTGGATTCTGTTATGTAAATGAGATAAGTAATGCAAATACACAGAGGACATCTGACCACAACAGTAGACCACCCTAATGATAAAGGGATGGTGAAATGAACCATTAACTTACAGCACATATCAGAATGTCAGTAAATGACATGAACCCTTCTAGAATTAAACAAACAGAGCTTATCTAAAACTTATCTTCCAAATCCTGGGCTACATAAAGTCCAAATTCCATGCTTTCTTCATTGAAACAGAGACATTTTAAGTGCCCTGCTATTTATGTATTGATACTGGATTCTGTTATGTAAATGAGATAAGTAATGCAAATACACAGAGGACATCTGACCACAACAGTAGACCACCCTAATGATAAAGGGATGGTGAAATGAACCATTAACTTACAGCACATATCAGAATGTCAGTAAATGACATGAACCCTTCTAGAATTTGCTTCGCTGAAACCAAAGATTTAAAGGTCAAACATCTTTGTCACTCTATTCAGTGTATATAACATTACGAAACGCAGTTTATAAAAAAATGTTCTTCTCAAGTGATAAAACTGAAGTTGTAAGGAACATTCTTATTAAAATTAACCCCTTTATTGTGTGTAACAGTCAAATGTAGCAAACTGAATGTCTGCTGTTGCGCTTAACATATTAAACTATAGTGATTTTAGGTATTTAAAATAATTAGTATTAGAGCATTCTACTTGGGAGACCTAGTCATAAATGGGAGAACAATATTAAAATTCATCACCCTGATGACGGAGGCAGGATGACCTCTGAAACTTTCGTTATCATCAACCAGACCACACAGCGCAACAACCCAGAAGACAGAAATCTTCGACGGAAATCTTCATACTCTGATGACGGAGGCAGTCTGACCTCTGAAACGTTGGTAAACATCGACCAGACTACACAGCGCAATAACCTAGAAGACAGAAATCCTCATACTCTGATGACGGAGGCAGTCTGACCTCTGAAACGTTGGTAAACATCGACCAGACTACACAGCGCAATAACCTAGAAGACAGAAATCCTCATACTCTGATGACGGAGGCAGTCTGACCTCTGAAACGTTGGTAAACATCGACCAGACTACACAGCGCAATAACCTAGAAGACAGAAATCCTCATACTCTGATGACGGAGGCAGTCTGACCTCTGAAACGTTGGTTATCATCAACCAGACTACACAGCGCAATAACCTAGAAGACAGAAATCCTCATACTCTGATGACGGAGGCAGTATGACCTCTGAAACGTTGGTTATCATCGACCAGACTACACAGCGCAACAACCCAGAAGACAGAAATCTTCATACTCTGATGACGGAGGCAGTATGACCTCTGAAACGTTGGTTATCATCAACCAGACTAAACAGCGCAACAACCCAGAAGACAGAAATCTTCATACTCACTGCCGTCAAAACCTCAAATCTTACATTAATTAAATTCTTCAAACTGCAGCCCTACCAAAAAATAAAATATATAGTACTCACATCTCACCATAAATACATTTACCAAAATCACCAAATGAAGTCAAGCTGTCAAAGTTTGTGAATGTCCTATCGACTCAGATTCCACAGCCCTGCAGTAGGTACGCGCGTCTAACTGGTCATTCGCATCAAAGAAACGCTTAGCCTCGTCCTTAATGGAGTTTAAAGGTTGCTTCACGTATCAAGTTTTAATTTGTACAAAAAAGTATCAATTACATGATAAAGTGTTTTTTTCCCAACAAAATTCAATACTGTATACCGTCAACAAACATGAGAAAAATTTTACCATTAAAAGTAACATAACAGTAACGAATATAAATAAATTTTGCTCTTATTTAAAATCTAGAAACAGCAACAATCAGCTTAATAAGTAAAAAGCAAATTCTGGGTCCCCAAATCAGATAACTTGTGCTAAACCGAAATCATGCCAATGTAAGGAACTAATGTATCTAGGTTGAGCCTTATTTTTTTTATAAACTTAATATATCTTATTACTTACAGGTTTAAAGAAAGTAATATGACTAATACAACCTAACACAACAAGATACACTCTCCCTGACAAACTGGAAGGTTGACTTTTATGGTCACTGTTGAACAACGTTTGCATCTTCAAATAGTATCTCAATTTGAAATTTGGTACAGAAGCCAAACCATACACTGTCATGGAGCCACAGACTACTAAAAAATAGCACAGAACAATTGGAGAAGATCTATAACCTGCACAAGCCTGAACATTACAAGTGAGACGGGACTGTTGAAAAGTGGAGACACGGTGACCTTGGCTCTTGTACATGTGCATCTGAAATGTGGTTAACTTGAAGTTTGTGGTGTTTGTGCCATGAGATCATCAGAATACTTCTGACTGCCAAAATGTCTTAAACATGGCAAATCATCCGATGTTTGAGGTTCTCACAACGGTGAAGATGCTGACTGTGGTCTTCTGGGTTGAGATGCGATGCGGTCTTGTAGGTGGTTACCAATATTTCAGAGGAACAAACTTCCTCCATCTTCAGTATAATATAGAGATACGATACATCCCTCTGAAATACTGGTAACAACCTGCTGACATCGCAACCCAGAAGACTATAATCAACAGAAAAAATCATTCATCCTGCAAGCCGAGTTGCATACAATGTGTTACACAGCTTACATGTAATTTAGTTAATTGACCTGTATTATACACAGAGCTACGTCCCCCTACCTCCCTCCTGCAACTACTGTTCCTCTTAACAGAAGCTTCATGTTAACAAGTCATTAAAATATATTGCTCATGGCAAGAACAGTAAAAGGAAAAACATTACATTTCATATCCATGATTTACACACTTCGACCATATTTGAAATTTAACACGTTAAATGAACTCCAAACAACAACAAAATTAACAATAATAATTATACACACTCAAAACCTGAGTTATCATCAGGGTAATTGCCTAAAATACATGCATACATGCATACTACCAGAAGGCTGATATTTCACATATCCCATCAACTTTCCCAAAAAGGTGGTACTACAGTCTTCTGTATGCATAGTAAGCTCATCTACAGGCCCTTACTTTGTCCAAATTTGACTGAATTTACAAAATTCTGTATCCATTTAAAATAAAATCAGGCTGAAAACAGCACGTTAACCTTCAACGTCCATGTGCATGGTCCAGCTGGCTGTACGTCACACTAGCACTACCACAACACAGTTAAATTTGGAACTAAAGTCCAGTCAGCAACCCCATAATACGGGCATTCAAATATCCTATTCTGATACAATAACAGTTAATGTTTGTTGGTATGTTATACACCAAATCAAAATCAGTGCAAAAAAATCTCATAATAACATGTACAGTCCATGTCAATAATAGATTTCAATGGCACTCATTAGATTAACAGGAAAAATTTACATAATTCAATAAATCTACATATACAGGAACATGGAACATTAACCTTGTTATCGATCTCTGTGTGTTATGTTTACAAAAGGAACCTAGTGTGTTCTACACTTTAGATGGCACCCCGTCATTGCCATCATATGTCTCGGAAACACTTTTCCTGAATGATCGACAGGACACAGAGGATCTGTTGATAATCCCCATGATTGCCACATTTAACCCCATTTGACTTTTACTTCTGGGGTTTAGTGTACAACACAAAGTCAACAACACTTCCAAGACTTCCTGCAAGAAATTAAACAATCCTTCACAGCCGTCCCAGCAGTAACTGCAGTGGCCATTTGCTCACCACTGACAACTGTGCCACGAAACTAACAGTAGTCATTCTAAACACCTACACTAGGTTTACCAATTCACAGAGTGCCAATGCTGATGTATGTAATAATTTAGTTTATCAAATTTCATTCACTGAATGTATGTATACATCTTTCTGGAACACTCTGTTTTTTGAGAATTACTAAATATATGCACATAAAATTGCATGTATTACATACAAATTCATATAAAATAAATGTTATTAACATTCTACCAAACACGATCCTGTCAAATAATATTTTATCTACTTTCAGTTGATAGTGGTCGAAAGAAATACCTGATGCACTGAAGCCTGATTAATACTGCAATGTCTTTTTTATCCATTTATATGTAGGTACACCTCTTTTGCACAACTGTCAGATTATTTACAGTTTTAAAACTCAAACTTGGCCAAATTTTCAAAGGCAAAAAACTGAATGTAAAGTAATGTCTGCCTTAAATAGCCTATTATAAATAAAAATATCAATAAAATTATGTAGACTTCTTTTAACAGATTACTGCACAGTTCTCAAACTCTGGGCATAAAAATTTATTTTGGTTCTACATCACAGAACATAGGCTATTCTTCATTTATTCATTCTAAATAAGTTCATGTAAGACCTCTATCTCAAACACTTATCTGTGTTTTAAAGATAAAACAGATACAATAACACATTTATAAAAATAGATATATAAATCTAAAACACCAATAAAACACCGACATTTCTAATATGTTGCAAGAGGGAATAAGAATAACTTACAAAATGTTCTGTAAGTTGCACAAAATAGTGATTTATTTTAATAAGCAATGATAAATAATGAAAGCAGATATGTGATTTTTTTTAACTTTGTGGCGAGTGTTGGGTGAAAAAACAGCAACTTCTTAATAAAGGAAATTATAAAAATAACAATACTATCTTGATTATGTTTTGGGAGGAATAATTTTTAGACTGGAAAATCCAAAAGAATAATATTTATTTATTTTTCCCTCAAAAAAAAATATGGGTAAACTTTATACAGTTTAAGCCAGGAAGTCTTTGTTATCAAGTTCAAGTTAAGGAAAGTTCTCATATGTACAATAACAGCTATAACAAGAAATCATCAGTGTGAAGCTTACATATATAAAATGGTAAATATATTTCGGAACAATACAACGTAAGCTGAAGATGTGCAGGCATGATGACTGGTGCAGACATGCCTGTTATAAATTATACAAATTATAAATACAGACACATTTTATATTGTCGTAAATGTCTCAAATAACCTGTAATTACAGTCAATAAAGTGGTAGTTCATCAGACTTGCAGGGATTTGCACATTCATAACCAAAAAGGCACCTGTCTACCTCATTGTCACATTCTCTTCTGTCTGAGCGGTATCTTGGTCAAAACAAATTTTGAAAAGAAAAGCCATCTTTTCAGAAAAACATTACACAAGATTAAGTAGATTCTGTAGCAGGCTACAACATATTTTTGGGTGGACTATCATAATGCATCTTCTGTTAGTGAAAAAAGTTTAAGACTTATTTTGTAGTGGCAGAGGTCAAGAAAAAGTGACAAGGAAGATGTAGGGGCCCACTACAGACAAATGATATCACAAAGCAGGGTGAAAAAATATTTACCATGCAACAATTATGTAATTTTTAGTGTTCAGTATTACGAACAGCAAATAAAAAAATTTGTTAAATAAGATAACTGAGGAATATGTCATCCTTTTTACCTAGCATTTTTAAAAATTTCTTATAAAGTTTCAACAAATTGTCCATGGCAGCCAGCAAAGTAATTAATGGAACTGACTCTAAATTAATAAAGGAATTATATGAACAGATTTCCACCATACCAGTGAAGATATTCGTAACGGTCTTGATGAATAAGTTAAATTCCCAAAACATTCCTCCTTGCACCACTCATAAAATATCAGTGTATCGCATGAGAAAATAAAGATACACATCACCACGCACGAAATAATTAATGTATATACAAATAGGACAACAACCAGAAACATAAAACAACTGAGAGCAATTTAATTAAAATTATACTTACAAAGTAGAGCATGTAGTTAAACCGCCTTCACACGAAATGTAATTGTCACTGAACCTGTAGTAACACTGGACCCTTAATTCCATATACCTGTTTAGGCAGAGATACTAGGGGCTTGCCGTACGACATAAACTCAAAGACATCATAGTAATGAAATCTAACATTACGGAATAACCATTAATGGTATACATGTAATGGATCAGGTAAAGAAATCTCATCTTACAGATGAGCTAAAGTGTGAGGTAAACGATTCTGTTAGTGTTGGATACGACTAGTTCAGCCGGAGGTAGTTCATGGAAGTTCCTTCACAGAGAGTCGTTCCATAGTTCCTCAAATCCACAGAACTCAAGGAATGAATTTGTATTCTGATGATGTGACTTGCAATGTGACCATGCCACATGTAATTAGTAAAATTTACAAGTGTGAATTTGTTTCCTGTCGAATAAAATGTTACAATAACTTGTATTTGTAAATTGTAGTTTATTCTTTTGTGGTATTTTGTCCTCGTAAGATCCTGTTGGTTGTTCAATAACTAGTATAATATTAAAAACTGTATAATTTTGTTTGGTTTAAAATATGTTCAAACTAGTTCGTACTTAATTTCGTATAAATTTCTATTTTGGGGGGCGGTAATCATCAAGCTCCCAGTTATATCAGAAATTGATATTGTTCTTTCGAAATCTTACGGTAAATAACTTTGCTGGAGGATATACACTAGTAACTAATTTTTATTCATTCACAGTCGCATCTGTCGTTTCTCAGTATCACTAATTAAGTGACGTAAATGAAAAAATGAAGGTAAATTAGTGACTATTACGATAAAGAACAATTGAGACAAATGTGATGTTAATACATGAAAATTATCAATATTGTGAGCGCTACAACCTTCCGGAACTGAGTGAAACTGAACTATGCGAGAGTTAGTTCACGTGGTAGAACTCGTTATTTACAGAGAGCGGATCGATCTTTGTTCCGAGGAGGGAATCGTACCTTTGGAATCACTCCATCATGAACTTCCCATCAGTAGATTCAGTTGTATGCACGAAGCGAAAGAAGTAACAAGTCGTGTTCAAGATTTAGAATACAAGAATTGTCTTCTGAAAGACGATACAAATTGTGTGCATACATTGTAGAGTTACGTACGAATGTATGTACTGGAAGGGACTTATAGCAGACAATTATTAATTTTCATACGTATATACTAATATAAAAAAATTGTTAGTACTGCAGGTCGTGTTAGATTTCAATATTTCTGCAGGTGGCAAATTGTTAGTACTGCAGGTCATGTTAGATTTCAATATTTCTGCAGGTGGTTTTGAGTTTGTTTTATGAGTGAGGTTATTTGTATGGACTATGTGGCATTTGTTGGCAACTTAAAGAGAACGTATTATAGCCAGTACGCTTTGTTAAGATAAATGAATTTAATTTTGTTTTTTTATATCAATCCAACGTACCAAAAATTAAATCGCTTCGGGAACTAGTTGACATCGATGATTTTATTTTTCAAAATAATTTAAGGCTCTATTTAGGAAGTGTGAAACACAGCATTGTTTATAATCCACGGTTAACCACTAATTAACTGTTCTTAAAACATTTTAAATTTTAAAAAGCAACTAATGTTTGTATTTTATTTCTATGGGTTCAGGTAAAGCCTTGTTACCCATAAGTAAAACATCATAGCAGCCCATATAATGCATTGTTGTGTGATGAAAGGATCAGGTTTTATTGCAGGCCTTTAAATTGGTAGTGGTGAATTTGTTGAGTCCTAACCAGTCCATCAGTGAACACCTCATTGAGGTACTTCCTGACCAGAGTGGAACAACAAATTGGAAGGATGCTCCATCTTGTTAGAATGGCATGCTAAGGCATTTCTAGGTGGAGCACAAAACTGCTGTCATAATAATTTTGTGTAACTGAAGTTCACTGAGCCATCAAGAAAGAATGTGCTTACTTGTGCCCATATAAAAAATGCTCATTAAAAATAGGACATGCATTCATAACTTGTAGTCAGCTGAGGTGCTTAGTTTCAACTCTTTTTTTTTGGTCTTATCACCATATCAAAATAAAATATTCAAGACTTGTAACCCACAATTTACTCTATTAATTTATCATATCATATTCAGTAAATACTTACATTTTAAATACTGGCATACTTTTCATGGATACTGTATGATACATAAACCATTACATGTTTTTCAGATGTTTGTTTATACTTCATATTTACATATTTCCATAGTTACAACATGAAGCCCAATCACAATAAAGCCCCAAGTAAATTTAGTAGTGAAGAGTTCAGTGGTTTCTTCATGTGCGCGCTGGATTTAGCACTTGAACACAACAACGTTAAGACTTCACGGATGAACTACATAATATATGGATTTATATAAGAGTGAATCCAGTTTATATCATCTTACTTGTGACTTCTGTTGCAGGGATGTATGAAAACCTTGAAGCTGCCACAGTAAGAAACAGAATGTTGAAGATACCTTTAGTGATGGATGAGAGTAAACAGTGTAATAAATCTAATCCCCAATTAGGGTTAGATGAAGCGTGTTTAGAAGTGATATCATCAGCTACTAATCCTATTAGCCTTTGGGCTCAGTCAGAAGAATGTGAAATGGTAAATTTACTTACGTGCTGTTTGTAAAGAAATAATCATGGAGAAAAACATTCACTCTATCCTATAATAAAACATATAGTTTGCCAGTTACTTTAACTCTGTGGGACATGTGTCGTTCTAGAAAATTAGGTGTATCAAATTTTACATTTGTCGAAGCAATATTGTTATGCTGTGATTAGTTTTTCGGCACAGAGGGCTGTCAACAAATTTACTGAACAGATGTAGCCAGGTTTTTTCTTTTGACACGTGTGTTAAAGACTAGTGCAGACGCACTTTAACGCATGCCATCACGTGAACACCATCAAGACAAAGGTGCAGCATGTGCACTGGAAGGAAATGTAGCGTCTGATGTGTAGTCCAATACCTCTCTCTGCGATTTCCACATCTTTGGGCCACTAAACCAGATTCAAGTCATGCTCGAGTGAATCAAGCTGTCGACGATTTATTTCAATGCCTTCAAAATTTTCCGAGGTATCTGACGCTCGTGACCCAGTGGGGCGCACGTGCGAATGTGAGCAGTGGCGCGGAGTGAGCTCAATAGATATTGAACCTGGCCACGTTTATACCGAACCACTGGCATAGTTACCAAAAAAAATAAATTCTTTTTTTAATGTTAAGTTTTGTGTTGAGCTTTGGTTGTCTGACCATTCTTTTTTTGTCTTCTTTACAGTGTGACTTTATTGAAGTTGCAAGGATACCAGCAAATAACACTGTGCCACTACTGTTAACTACAACATTTCCTATAGACATTTATTTAAAAAACAATCATTCCACGTACTGTTAGTAAGTATATACTTGTGATACAGATTTAGATGGTAGCTGTTACAAAGGCATCGTGAAAATTAATGCCTCATAATTTTTACTCCCACAATGGGAATAAATATTTCATTGAAACAACAACAGGACTTTCCTTGAACTTTATTCTATAATTTTACACAATCATTTCGTGATATAATCACATCCTTAACAAGTCTTCATGTCCGTCATGATAAAACTGCGTCTCCTACGGACGGAACTACGATTTTGCTGATTTGTGACTTCGCTGTTTGACAAGCGACGCCCTCTCAGATGTTTGTTTAGTTTTGGGGAAAGATATGATAGAGCCCTAGGAGAGAAGACGATGATGAGCTTAAAAATCTGTACTCCTCCCCCGGTATTGTCAAGGTGATTAAGTCGAGAAGAATGAGATGGGCGGGGCATGTAGCGCGCATGGATGGGACAAGAGGTGTGCACCGGGTGTAATTCAGAGATCTGTAGTTGCAAAACTAAGAGACTACACACTAAAATGTGGGCTAATACAGTATTTAAGCTTTCATCTATATAGAATGGGAGTTCGTTTAGCCTGTGTTATTTGAACACTAATTCCAAGTTTAAACACGTGTTTTGCGCCACACTTTCTGTGATGTAATAGTTAACAGAAGGGAACCCTGTTTTCTTAAGAATAATGAAGATAATATCCCATTTGCCTGGAGTATGGATTCATTTTAACAATAAAATGAATTCTTAGAGCCGTATGACATCTGAATTCATTTCAAATTGCGTTTCGGTCATGTGATGGTGCCAAAAACTTGATGAAATTTTGCACATGGAAGTAGCTGTCCAAGCATGAATAAACTTTGGATACCAAGTAATTTTAACTTATAAACACAATTCGTCTTTGTTACTTCTGCAGATTAAAATACCTATTCTATATTTTATTTTCAGTGAGAAATACAAATTTGAAGAACATGGAATATATGCCTGGGATGTCACAGGAGACAGTTGCTCTGGAGTTCGTATAATTCAGAACCCCGATATATCTTATATTTGTACGTATAACATTTAAAGTTATGGTGATAGTCGGTGCATGAGATGTCGACATTAAATATCCAGGATTGATTATTTGGTGATATAACTGTAACCGAAAACAGACCATTACATCCCCTTCAAAGTAGCGTCCTCCTGATGATATGCAGTGATGCTAGTAGTACAATTTTTCTTTGAAGTCGGCGTTCGACTCGTGCGTTGTTCTTTGTATTACGATCTCTGGTATTTCCAAAAATGTCTTCTGTTTTATCATTCTTTTCAGCCCAAGAAAAATAAGTCACATTTAGTAAATGCAGTGGTTGGAATGTGCATGACCAGCACAGGACGTGACTTCTCGTCCTCGCATCTTGCGTTCAGATCGTCCAGCATGTGTCATTGGAGATGCCAGTTAGACGTAACTTCACGAATCCTTATTCTCCTGTTATCGTGAATTGCTCTGCCTTTGATGATTGATTGCTCACTGTATGTTGTCAGTGGACGACTGAATCGGGCATCGTCTCCCTTCGAAGTCTGGCCAGCTTCAAAAGGAGCAAATGAATAAAAGTTTTTTGAATGACTGGATTGTCTTATTAGCACTCCATTTTCTTGTTGAACAAACCACATGTTGCACCTCCATGTTAAAAGCTTTACTGTACTTCACGTTCAGTAAATATATGTGTATAAATGTATAAATTGCATGTGTTTCATGACACAAAATGGCCACTTGCTACGAGAGGAGTGAAGTCGGCTACAGTTACCACCTACGCTGCTTGTTTAATGTCCCCTCAAAGCAGTTCAGTCCTGGTACTTCTGTTGACTAGTATTAAGTAATTTTTTGTACATGTCAGTAAGTTTTAAATATAATAGCTCGGTAGACGTGTCTGAAGGCCCTACACTCACAAAATCTCTCATATCGTTTGAAAATAAATTTTTATGGCGTGGAAAAAGATCACCATTCATATATATTCTTCTGTTAATTTATTACTAGTATACATGGAATATCCTACAAAGAGAATTTATGCTATCAAGATCTTCGTCACATTTCTGCACACGTGAATTATTGGTGCAAGAAGTAAATTTTACTGCTGTAATATAGTTTTGCCTGTTTGTAGCGTAGTTCAATTTTTTTTTTTTCCCTTTAGTATTACAAGTAATTTTATTTTCAGCTATTGTGGTTGCTTTCTTCATATATCTGGCTGCTTTCCTATTGTGGATGACTGGAAAACTTATATATTCCTCAGATTGGTTAACACAAATTAGAGTACGAAGATCTCCATTTTCAGAGTTGGAAAGTGTAAGTATAACAAACACCCTTTTACTTTTATGTAAGATTTTCCTGCGCCGTCTTTTCACGTGAATCCTCTACTCCTTCAAAGTGGAACAGATATCTGTTTCCGAGTCAAATTTGAGGAATGTCAGTTCGGAACGTATTTTCAAAATTCTTATCAGAACGGTGAGAATATATAGTGCACAAATGTGTAGCGTTTCTCAAGAAAGATAAGAAGGAAGGAATTTTGTTATACCAAAGAAAGGGGCCCATAAAATCTGGGTTCAACTACAACTAATTTCTGTGATGCAAAGGCACTGTCTGTTACAGGGTGTTTATTTTGGATTTGTATGTAAAAAGAAAATGTTATTCTTAAAAAATAACTTATTACTGATGGTGATAAGTATAACCATTTATATATCGAGTGTACCTTTTGGTTCAAATGTTTGTTAAAAACAGTACACTAAGAAACAAAATGCACTTCCCCTAAAAGAACATGTCATCATTAAAATTTGGTACAGGTTTAAGTGCGAGTGCAACAACTAAGAATGTTCCGAGTTTTTGTCTCTTTCGTTTAGGATTTAGGAAGTCCTAGTTCAACAGACGGTCCACCATTAATAAGATCAGAGGTTGCAAGGCTGAGAGGACGAGTGAAGTCACTTGATGTCTTTCGAGGGTGAGATTATTTCTCTTAATATACATGGTCTGTAAGTGCCAGAATAAAAATTAAATTAAATTAAAATTGTGACGCAAGTGTGAACGTGTATGTTTTCCTTCCTCTAGAAATACAGTTCATGGATTCAGTGTTACGTCGTAGACTTAGAGCGTACAACAAGAACCAACGTGTTATCTGCATTTTAACGTAAACACTTCAGAGCTCATTACGTTTATACATAATACCATATATTCAACCTGTCACTTAATTACAAATTAAAACAAGAAAATATATAACTACATCTTTGTTATAGCGAGGATCTTGGATTTTAATGTTATGAGTTAACGTTCCGTTACAGGATTTCAATTTCATTAATGATATTTGTCAACTATGGTGGAGGTCATTACTGGTTTTTCAAACACACTCCATGGAATGGTCTGACCGTCGCTGATCTGGTTTTTCCGTGGTAAGTAACTTTTTCTCGGATATTAGTGGCGACTAATCTGTCGTCTTGAAATGACAACTTGCGTCAGTAGACAACTGAAATTCTGCAACCTTGAATCTGCATAGTGGTGCAAGCATTATTTCTTATTTTTCTTCTCTGTACATTGGTACACATCTGTGATCATCTTGTGTATTGGTAATACATCTGAGCGATATGAGATCTCCCTTATTTGCTGTTATATGTCAACCCCTTAAATACAGGCGGTGAAGATTTTACTTGATTTCAATATCTCCAATAGTGTATTGAATTTCATTCTGTACCTCATGCTATATCAAACCAAATTCTTTGTTTTATGTACCGTAACCTTGAAAAAACTCTGCTGGGGTTTTCTCAGCATCTTGGAATAGGGGAGCAAATTTCTTGGTTTATGAAAGGTTTTATTTTACCTATAAAGGATCGTTTCATTGATTCTGTGTATGAATTGCATATCTCATGACGAATTAGTGAAAGTACTTTGCCTTAATGCGCCTTTAACTTTGAATTTTTCACTTTTATTAACTGCCCAAGAAAGTGTACTGTTGTCCCTTGACATAAATAAGACACATTTCATACTATTGTCAGCGGGAGGTACTAGGCGTTTCTGTCGTTAATATCCTCTAAATGTTAAGTTAATAAGAGTCGATTCCTACCCTCACATTTTTGACAACTCTAATTGAGTGACTCATAGTTTTGATATATTTTTCTTTGCTTTGATTTTATTAAGAAATTCCACTATTCACAAGCCCAAATTTTGAATGAAATGGTAGTCCAGACAGTCAGATTTTATAGGTATCATCGTTATATTTTCTTTGCATATACGGGCAAATTATTTTTCTTCGAATATTGAAGACAGAACGACCAGTTTAAAATCTGAGATTGTAAGTATGTGCTCATGCCCCATATATGGCTTACTTCGGAATTCTATTTTTTGGCCAGTTTGTATTTTAACATTAAGCCCTGTATTAACTGACAGCTGTACAATTTGGAGACTGACCTGAAGGTATTATTGGCTTTCAGGTTTCTCTGGATCATGGGCGCAAGCATGGCCATCTCCCTTCGTTCATATTTACGCAGCTGTATCTCACGTAAACGTCTCTTCTTAAGAGTGCTGCTGAGGTCCGTCACACTTGTGGCACTGGGTGTGATACTCAATTCTAGCGGAAACAAGAAAAACAGCATCACGAATTTGAGGCTGCCCGGTGTACTTCAACGGATAGGACTTGCGTATTTTGTTGTTGCATCCCTTGAAACTGTGTTCATGAAGCCTCAGGGTTCCTTCGAGGTACAGAGATGTATAATTACTGCTCGTAATGTTAACGAAGACAAGTTGCGCACCTCGAGATCCAAGTAGTAATTAAGTTCATGATGTAATTGAATTTGCATTACCCAGAAAGTTGCGTTAATTAACTTGAGTCCAAGAGAATGAGAATGAGGAGCTGCTAAAACACAATAAATATTTCAATGAAACGTTATGCTTTTATTTAAAGTGTATCTCGGTATGGTATTTAACAAAGTAGACAGAAAAATATGCAGCATGATAAATGTTACAATAGATGAACACCAGGGCCAAAAGAATGGATTTATAAATTGTACATTTTTACATTTTCTGATGTGCTTTGTTGCTTTTGCAGTACGGTAATTGGTTGGTGGTTCAAGACTTGCTGGAGAGCTGGGTTCAGTGGCTTATAATACTTGCTCTCACTATAACGCACATCCTTCTGACATTTATGATGCCTGTTCCCAACTGTCCGACTGGATATCTGGGACCTGGTGGGCTCCATAATCACAGTTCCAGTCCCAATTGTACTGGCGGAGCTGCCGGGTACATTGACAGAATGGTGTTTGGAGAACGTCACATCTACCAGCATCCAACCTGCCGGCCTGTGTACGAGACTGTGATACCTTATGATCCAGAAGGTATTCTGACCTTCAGCAGCAGTTCAAGGAATGAACCTTAACTTTTGGAGCTCTGTTACTACTACTGACTACAAATTTTGAAAATTTCGAATTTTTGCACTATAAAGTTATGTCATTTTGTGTGGGGATTGACAGTTTAGGATTTTGAGTTGTAAAGGATTGAATTAATCAGTTTTACTTATTCAATGAAATTAATAAGAATATAAGCAAATTATCGGTATAAAAAGAAAATTGTATACATTTTGGAAACAGATTTTGACTACATAAATTTGAGGTTAATTTATTTTGATTATGTAGCATCAAATGAAGGATAGAATCAATGAATCTGGAAGTTGGCAGGGCTGAAACAAAAGCACAGACGACATGGCCATCATTGTATGAAAAAACACTGTAAATTATGGATATTTGTATATTGAAAAAAAAAAACCATGGAAAATTGGTGTAGTTTTAGGATTGAATAGAAACTGTGAATTCATGATTTAATTTTTCTTCTTTGTTCAGGCCTCCTTGGTACTCTGACTTCAATTCTCCTCGTGTACTTGGGTGTCCAAGCTGGAAGAATTATACTGTGTTACCACTACACGTCTTCACGCATTGCCAGATGGGCTTTGTGGGCCTTTAACGTGGTTAGTGAAAACTGAAGACCTGGAAGGTTACAGGCTTTCCAACTTTTTTGGGTGCCGTCTTAAATTATAATAGTATAATATGTTAAAATGTGCCGTAAAACATTAAGTGCGTGCGCACACAATATTATGAAATTTTGTTGCAGGGACTCATTGCTGGAATACTGTGCGACTTCACAAAGAATGATGGGGTCGTTCCGGTGAATAAGAACTTGTGGTCGCTCTCATCTTGCTGGAATACTGTGCGACTTCTCAAAGAATGATGGAGTCGTTCCAGTGAATAAGAACTTGTGGTCGCTCTCATTTGTTTTGGGTGTTGCGAGCACAGCTTTTTTGCTTCAGAGTTTTCTGTATTTCATTGTGGATGCTAAAAACTGGTGGTCTGGTAGTCCATTTCATTATGCGGGTAAGTGTGGTTAAAAACATTATTTATAAATCTGAAGTAAATACTAACCAATATTCTGAACGTGCTTCATTGACTTAAATGACATTATCGTGAACTGGTAAGAATTTGCATAAATAATTTAAAAATTCGGACGGTGAAAACCTCCGTTTGCAATCTCTGTGCGTTCAGTAATTTTGAACCTGAATCCGATTACTTCATTAGAAGCAAAACCTCTGATTTGAGAGAACTGAACGTGGAATATAATAAGTTTGATACCAAATGAAGATGAGAGAGAGGTTTAATTTACGTATCTTTTTATGAAAAGCCGCTATAGCAAAATTCTTTCTGGCTTAAAGGTTATATATAACATTCCCATCATCAGCAGGTAAGTTTTTTTGAAAACCACAAAAAGTTCGATGTTCTTTTGGGTCGCGAAGCTGAAGTCGACGTTTATCCGAAACTTTGGCGTCTACCTACGAGTCCGCGTGTCATCACGGCCCGGAACAACAGCATCATTCTCGTCACTGTCAGAACATAAGATCTCGCACAAAAAGTTTTTACTGCATTTTAATTTTTTGCATCTTTTACTTTAAATGTTGATTTATAGGTATGAATTCCATCGTCTTGTATATCGGACATGAAGTTACAAAAAATCTGTTTCCGTGGAGTTGGCAGCCGTACTACCGTTCTCATGAAGAATACCTTGCAATGAACTTATGGGGAACAACATTATGGATGCTCATTGCTTTTGTTCTCTACAAGAAAAATGTGTTCGTAACAGTGTGAACTGCGTGGCGATGGAAGTGCAAGAAAACTTCGCTTTGCGAACATGAAATCATTCGCTAATTAATATTCTTTGAAACTGGGGTTTCTTATGAACAAATAGACTGATATAGACTGTATTTTGTATTCATACTTTATACCATTTTGTAAATGACAATAACTCTATTTTCCCATGTGATAACAGTATTTATAGATAATTTAAGTCACGAGTGTTATAGATATGAAAATATAACATGATTTACGTAGTCATTGGTGGTGGATGTTCTAGTTTGCTGTAAAAACAAACTTGTAATTATTAAAAAATATTGAACATTAATTATATTTATAAAAAGTTGATATCATGCTTCAAGGGTCCTGTTATTGATTAATAAACTGACAACCAGAGGCATAGGCCTTTAGCTTTTGTTGACGACAGGGTTCAGTTAAGTTCCGCAACTTCAGGTACTTGAAGATTTAAAAATTGGTACAGAAAATACTTTTGAAATTCAGAGTGAGTAACTGTGTGCGTCTGACATTCATTTTCAAGGAGAATTCTGTGGTTCCTTGGGCCTACGTGATTGGATATTTACCACGAGAAATGAATATCAAGGTTCAGACGAAATCAGGTAAACGGTGTTTCTGTAAACAGGGTATAAACAAATACATTTACTGCGAGATCTTGTCTAGTCATAAAATACTGAACACTGGTCGAGTGATTAGCACTTTCATGTGGAGGTCACGGGTTCAAATTTCAGCTTTATGCAAGGTATAATTTTAAAGATATGGCATGCACGTAAGAGTTCTACATACCAGAATGGGTCCAGGAAAGCCCCCTTTCTGGTCTTCATCCTTCTGTTTCTTCTTTGTATGCTTGGAGAGATGACAGGCAGCAGAGGAGAGGGGGGCACGATGTCGTAGCTGTACAATCAGATAAACTGTGTAGAAACATTTAAAAATCATACCTTAATATGCTTCCTGAAATATCTATCGCCATTATACTTATTAAAAACCATGAACAAAAGTTTATGTTCATGTAGTTTTTGACTGTGGTAAGCCTTAAGCCACAAAAAAGAAAGAACACTAATGTTTTAACTTTTACAAAATTTTAAAAAATCAGATACTAATACACTGCATTTGTTGATAAAGCAAAATTTAATTGTCACTGCCTGCTAACAGTATCTACTAAAATTACTCGCGCAACAGCACGACGGTCATGAGGGCCATGGTTTGGTATACTGTCGGAAAGTGACATTGAAAATATCTTAATTTCCCAGTATAACAATTCCAAGCACAACGGGCACCCATGAACTTTAAAATAAAGTCAGGTTTCGTGGTTCACTTCTGGACAAGAAACCTGAAGAAAAATTTGATAAAGTAATCAATTACATGCCCTGCACACGAGTCTGACATCTTGAAACTTTCAGCATCCAAGCGATATCCACCCATTTAAATGGTATACAGAAAGTGTGCATGTACAGGGACATCATTTTCATCTCCTCTTTTAAAAAGGTAAGTTGATTCTATTGTTTTCAAGGAGCAATATCTGACTTGTACTCGGATCAGGGAAGAGACAGTTGCATTCAGATTTATCATTGATCAGAATGCACTTAAAATGAAGTGCGTCACTGAATTTCACAATTCTGCCAAATTGGGATAATCAGGAAGGACGCTGGATTGACAATGTGAACGGAAGATTGCAGTCTTCTGGGTTGTAGCACGTTGTAGTCTAGCAGAAGTTTACCGAAATCCATCGTCCATCAGCAAGGACCTCTGAAACGTCAGTAAACTTCTACCAGAATACAGAAATCTTCAGACTCACTGCCATGAAAACCTAAAACTTATATTTTCTTGGGCTCTTATGTGAAGGTTTATAACATTTTTTTATGACAAAAGTAATTTAATCCCACCACTTGATATCAAATTTACTGTTTGAGTTTTCTGTAAATATTTTATGTATTAGACCACAGAACTGTAATTAATATATAAAATTATATTATGTATCTGGGAACCCAAGTTTGGGTATAAAAATCAACCCATTAATAGAGAATTTTACATTAGTCTCGTCAGTCAATTTCTTAGCTGCATATCTTATTTGTAAATCATATGAACTGAGAAGTGGGTTTATAACCTGCAAAATTGGTTGCTGTCCTAATACCTTTTCAATTCATCATTTACAATCACATCATTCAAACCAGGCAACAAAGTAGTGAATGAAAACGTGTTATATTTAATAAACTACTATATTAACCTACACATACTTTTTAGGTTAATAAATGGAGTTCTGACATTTCATATTTTACATTTACTTATCTCCAACTTGCAGAAATTGTAAATTCACAGGCGGCCAATAATAACTGTGAACCAATTTAGTCAAGTTTTCAGTTTAAAATATGGAAACTAAAAATTACAGAAAATATGTTATTCAAAAAAGACTGAGCTATGCAATCTGTGCACAAAAGCGTAGTCAGTGTGTTCTGGAACATTACACGAGTCTTTTTCTATGGTAAGACAGAAAAATCAGAATGTATTATTCAGAGTGAAGTGGAACTGTGGGAGGAAGCCTTGGTTTTATTGATTATTACTACGGTAACCTTTCTTTTCTGCCCATGCTTGTCCCCACCATGTTTCAAGGTCACATGAATTATATGTGCTTTGATTCCCAGTTGACCTAAGGCACATGCACTGTCCAGTGAGTGGGATTTGTTCTGCAGGGTAGAACATGCTGTAGCTTGTGTTCGAGGTGATCGGTAGAGATATTCATTCAGAACAATTATTTCAGGTCTGTGTTAAATATATGAGGTACATTATCAACATATTTGTATTTTATACTGATATGAGCATTACTTTCATGTACAGAGCTAGCTTTATTTATGTCTCATGTTATGAGACGCGATTATGTAAACTGCTGGAGTGTCCTGAAGGATTAATATTGGGCAATGTTTTACCTAAATATATTTTATAACATAAAATACTGAATCACAATAAACTTAAAGTCAGTGAAGCAGAGCTAATGTTTACAATTTCATATTTCTAAAAGCTTTTACTATTTTTATTTAAATCAATGTTGAAGAACAGTTCTTAGTAGCACAGAAACTTAAAAATAAACTGACAATTGATCTTGATTCTTGTATTCTTGCACTTATGGATTCCTGTATCTAAAATATAATATAATAACAATCATATCCAATAGATATAATAAATATACAGATAATATATGCAGCCTGGATGAATATTACTGCAGATAAATTCTTGTGGGGCAAAATCCAAAAATACTGAAATTACAGTATCTCAAAATACTTTCCTCTCATTAAATTGGCTGTAATGGATTATATAACATTGCAAGTTCTCAAATTTTATAATTTTGATAAAATGAACTTACAGATATACTGACTGTTTAATTCATAGACTCTGTAGCATTAATTCTGCATAAATGAAGTATTCATGCTGAAAATTAACTTCATTCCTTACCCTTTACTGTCCTATGTAAAAACAGTGAGCCAAAAATTGTAGTAATGATTCTGAAGGGTTGTAATAACAATTCCTACTATTTTTCATGGACGTTTGTACAAATTGTTGGGTATTCTGTTTGCAGTGTGTAAAAATTTAAACTTCTCACTCAGAAGTTTATCTGACCCCCCCCCCCCCCCAAAAAAAATCAAGGTCAGAACAAAAAGCATGGAGGCTGACGGTATAGACGCAGAAATTACGACAAAGCCAGATAAATCTGTGCAGAGGACTTTGGCAATAATTAAACCTGAAGCTCTACCATATGCTGATGAAATTGAAGAAAAAATTAAGGAAGAAGACTACAAAATCATTCAGGTACAGGAGCCATAACGTAATAGTTTCAGAATTGTAATTATGAGCATGTGAAGAGTCACAGAATATTTGAAAATGCTGTCAAGATGAATACAAGGGAAATTCTTAAATTTAACACCTTTCCTTGGATGCATAAAGTGAAGCTTTTGCGGCGACTGAAGTTGATGAAAGACTCTGCCAGAAGATACGATTTATTCACCATTCAGTCACCTGACGCGGCTGGTAACCCGAGAGTCTTTCATCAACTTTCTTCGGAATTTGTTAACACATACAGACGACCTTCAATGATTGTAAGTTGAAACATCAATTGAAAATCTCCAAATATTTAATGATAGGACAAATGTTAAATAAAAAATGTTGCAACCATTAAAAAATTTGATTACACGAAAGCTATAAAATACTTCACTGATCAACTTTCTAATTTGATATTATATAAATTCAGCAGCTGAAACAGCCGAAACTAGGGCTTCCATTACAGCAGCGAAGTTCTAATCTTTTATTAACATTTTATGACTTCTACATTGTGCTTTAAGGCCCAACATTGGTAACTGCTTTGTTATTATTTTACGTTGCACAGCAAAGATATGAATGTAATAATATTACTACATGAGACAAAATAGCACATAAGTAAAGTGTCCTGACATTCTTGCTTCTTCCACTCTGACAGAAGAGAACAGCGACTCTGACCAGAGGCCAAGCGGCCGAGTTTTATAGTAAGCAGTACGGCAGTCCTGAATTTCCAGGGCTTGTGGCAGATATATCTAGTGGCCCAATCATCGTCATGTGCCTCTCCAAGAAAAATGCAATTGAAGACTGGATTAACCTGATTTGTCCACCTAATGTACCTGAAGCCCGTCCCTTATTTCCGGCTTCTCTCGAAGCTAAGTACGGGGAGCCCAAAGAAGATACATTTAATGGGCTTCATGGAAGTAAGGATGAAGAAATAGCTGAGAAAGAAATACGTTTCTTTTTCCCGGAAAGTAAGTTGGACAAAACCCCGGATGTATAAGCCAGTCTTACTACCAAACAACTGGTCACATGGCACAATGTCAATTTCCAGTTCCAGTATTTTTTAGCATGCTTGAAGCATAACCGTTCTATAGACAGATAAAGATAAGGCGATACATCAATTATTTATGATAAAACCACAACAAAACAGCGAGACCAGACCAAATCTCACAGTTGCTATTCAATTGTAAATAACCAGTTTTGTGAAGTGTATTTATTTTACTTGAAGAGAATTTGTTCATTTAAAGTGGAACTATGCTATGGTAGTTCCCTGTAAAAAGACTAATGTAAATGTAAGATGTAAAGAGTTTAAACAATTCATAATTTAGTAAAACTGACATATTTAGAAGTGAAATGGACACAGAATATACCAAGCACGTTCCGCTGTTTGCATGTCACTGCTTACACGTGATTCAGCTGGCTACGCAGCGCACTAACATTCTTTTAAGAAACAAACAAAAGTAATTTAGTTCACATTTTACTTCTAGTCTCGTAGTCCAGTACTTTCAACTTTTGCCCACTGATGTTGATTTTAACGTTGCATTCAAGAGTTTCCTCAGCACCATCTGTATAGCATGTATTTAATTTCAGTGATTATGGAACCCCTGTTGACTGGAGAATCATTGACAGATTACTTAGCGGAGAGTGTGAATCCTACTCTACTGGAAGGATTGGTCCAGCTATGTAAAGTGAAGCCTGTTGACCCTGTAGTGTGGCTTGCTGATTGGCTACTGATAAACAATCCCAACAAACCTCAAGCAGACGAGATAACTGCGACAACTCCAACATAATATAAATTTCTTTTTTTAGTAGTCTCATATATATTTATATTGTAGTGTAGCACATTGAATTTAGATTACATATTTTATGTACGAAAAAGCAAATTCCTGCAAAAGATTATAAAATAAAATTCAACACAAGTATGAAACACGTTTCATATTCTGATATGGAAGAAGTAAATGGGATTATAGGAAAAGGGGCATTTTTTGGGACAAGGGCTAACAGAAGAACATATTCGATGTTTCATGTATACTAAGAAATCCAATCACCTCTAGGTTAAATAATTTCAAATGCTGCAATTTTTTATAAATTGGAGCAAAGCGCTCCTTTCGTCTATCAAGGTCATTCGGCAAAAAAGTGTAACGAAGACAGGTCACAAAAATGTGTAAGATCAATATCAACAAATCGACAATGGTTACCTAGGAAACGTCATCTGTTTACTCGGCATACAATGAAAGGAAGGGGTTAAAACACTTGACACTTGCGTTTTAAAATCTTGAGTAAGAGACTAAACTAACCCCCCCAAATGGGGGGTTAGTTTAGTGTCTTACTCAAGTGTTTTAACCCCCTTCCTTTCATTGTATTTATTGCCTAAATATAATTTAAATACAGAGACGTCAGTTTTCGTAATCGTAATATATCGAATGAGTAGTATTATTAGTATCAGTTTACCTTGTTGGTGTTGGCACTTCAAATAGTTGATAACGTCTTCTTTCACTTTTCTTCATTTCTTAAATAGTTCTGATGTCTTGGTAGTTGGTGATCTCGTAGCTGTGGAGCGTTATTTGTTTACTCGGCATCGTTGTGTTGGTATACCAACGTAACGTAACATTGTTTGATGACGTCATTTTTTGATAGACGACAAATCACAAATTTTTATAGTAGACTCCTTCCTCATCCCACTGTAAATTTTTACTTGTACTTGTATAAGGTTGATGTTACTTGTTGCATAAATAAATATTTTTATGTAAGCTACGTACAAAATGTTACTTTGTTTTATAAAGTTCATAGAGCGAGAATTGCAATATATTTTTGATACACAGCCTGGTATCCATACTGAACTACTCAGTACATATGACAAAAAAGTAAGGCTGCAGTGTACTGTGGCTTCGTACGTCCTATATTTTTTCCTGTAAGAATTACGGAGACAAAGTGCAATATCGGCATTAACCTGGAGGAACTTTGAAAAGCTATGAAAATCTCTGGTTACGACAGCACTGTGAAACACACTACTATGTAATTAACAGTTATGATATAGAATTATGGAATAAAAATCAAATATTGTAACAATGGCATAAAGCCACTTCACAATTCAAATATGCTAAATCTGATTTTAATAATTTTGTCTAATACATTACCAAGTTTGGTTAATCATGCTCTGTTTCATAGCAAATACAAAATGTCCGATGTGTGATATTTTTTCCATACTCATGTTTTTAAAAAATGTTTCAAATGTCTCGTTCTCTGAAAGGATTTGTCGAAAGCAATTACGTATTCTCGATACTCACGGTAAAAATGTATATAAAAGAGATTTATTTAATGGCTCTAAAACTGTACCAATTTCTTTGAATATTAACAGAACAATAATTATATAAAATATATAATCCATAAGGAATTACATTAACTTAAAACTTAAAACACTTATAAGAAGAATACTGGAACGGATACACATTTTCACCTATCCGGTAAAGGAACATCCTTGATTATAAGCTTGTAGTGTCTGTATTATTTTCACAGGCGTTAAAGTAAATGTTGCTGCTTTTTAATAACAATCTGAACTAACAAATGAAATCTGTTACAAACGGTATTATTATTTCACATCAATGCTATTTAAAAATAAAGTTCATCAATTAACATCCCTCTCTGTTACGGCAGCAGGAAATTACTTAATTTAAGATTCATCCAGCAACCAATAAGTCTCTTCACAATAATTTCTTACACATGCACGCACAACACATAAATAACATAAAACACAAGATTAGTAACAATTTAGACTCATTATGAACCGTGCTATGTCTGGTTGGGAAGGGAGAGTCAAATCACAACTCACTACTGCTTGAAGCAATGTACGTCAAATACTGAGTCATAACAGTGAACAAATAACACTAAAACATTAATTTTATCCACAAACCAAACAGGTCACCTGTATATTATACCATAATTATTAAATTTTCTAGGAAAGGACACTCTAGCTGAAATTCCGCATTAATATCACAGATCCATTGCGTTCCTTGTGAAATAAAATCATCACGTGATAAAACACGAAGACGGGAATTAAGGCGGGGCATCCCTTTCCGAGCTTCGTGATGACAATGAAACTTTTGGTTCTTTTGAAGTTCGAAGATCTGCATTCGATCAATTTTAATTTATTTGTTGATGTGATTATTCAATATGCAAACAACGAACAACAGCCTTAAACTTAAATAAATGGGGCATGACTTCAGATTAACAGATTTCAAAAGGAATAAACCACTTTTCTCGCTGTGACACATCCTACATCCACCTGCCTTCATTTGTTTGTTTAAATCTAGTAACAGGAAAATTAAATAAAAATTTGTCGTGAACGGCTGGTGATATAATAAATAAGGCATTCTTACAGTTGTCGGATTGTGCTGAGCAGATTCTGTTGCACCTTCAACTACAACTCATCATGGTGCGTCGCATGAAACTCCTTGAATGCCGCATGATGTTTCACATGTTTAGCTCCTATGGCAACAAGTCTAAGAAATTCATCGACATCAAACGCATAGTTAGTGAACTTAGCATGAGCTCCTCCTTCAGGATGATGACCCTGAAACAAAATACACTTTGAAAGCATACTGGCAAAAATATATTTTACTATTTTAACTATACAAGTTAATGCTTCTGGAAGGCAGGGTTTATGGAGAAGCAAATGCATTTCAAATTTCACACTTTTTTCAAACCTTACAAGTGTTTGATTTGACTTTTCAGTTTGAATAAATAATATTTTTAATATTTTACGTCAAATCACAATTTTTAATAAGATGATAAAATAAAACAATACCTTCGTTCTAATATATAAGAGTAATCTGATAAGAACATCTTCAATAAACTGCATAACATTGTAAAAGGATTGTAATTTGAGTTTTAAAATTTACCAATCTAATTTATACCTGAGGACGGTTAAATATAAGCGAAACATGTCATAAGAGAACGTTCCAATTTGTAAATCTATCATTCGATGTGGAACGTGAAATGATATTTTAAATATTTTATATTTTATCATCTTATTAAAAATTGTGATTTGACGGAAAATATTAAAATATTAACTTAATTCACAATATGACGCAAATATACTACCTTTGAATAAATAAATATATATATCTCATCAGGGTTCTGATCATCAGAACCCTGATGATGGGAACAAAGTTGGTTCCCGAAACGTCGGTTTACTACGGTAACCAGTTGACGCGGCTGATTGCCCGAGAAGATTTTATTGATCATGGTACAGCAATGAAACTGCAGTTACCCAAAGCAACGAATAATCTGCCAACTAAGCACAAAGCAAATGAAAAAAGGGAAGACGCCAAGGAAGCCCTGTGCAGCGCAATGGAAATCCTGGACTATGAAGATGACATCTTCCGCAATGTTACACCACGTACCAATCACCCTCATAATGGAGGCTGCAAGCACATCTGAAATGTTGGTAAACTTCTACCAGACAACACAGTGAAACATCACAGAAGACAGCCATCTTCATATTCACCACTATAAGAACATGACATCTCATCCTTGACTTTGTAACCACGTCTTGGAAGGATTCATCAATGACGACAACATTTTTCATTACGATAAAGTTTAGTAATTAAATTTTAAGGTAATGTTTATTCTAATGCAAGGCATACCGCACCTTCAATGATAAACATGTACTTTAGTTAATATAAACTTGTTTGCCAAGACATTAATTTTATATTTCTACGTAATTACGCAGTATTCTAAACTCTCGTAAATCACTTACACAGGCGTGTTTCGACCAGCACAGAATATGAATCACAATTTATCAGTATGGGACACTTTTTTTACAACTGCTACCTGATGTATTATATCTCACATGAACCCATAAAAAAATATATCACCTTCATGAGTCAATGATGCACTTAATTCAGGAGGCAGTAGATGTGTTTAAAACGTGTTCATTTCGCAGACGTTATTATTAATCTTCAGTTCCTTGCCTTTACATCCTGACATATGGTAATGATTCGACTGAATGGTATTAAAAGATTTATCATAATTTTCTTCTTGACATCATAACAATTGTATATTTAAAACAAGTTTCTGCTTAATTCAAACTGTCTTAAGCAGACTCTCACCTCATCTTGTTGTATAAGCTTGTTCCTGTCTTGCCAAGTGATGTACTTTACTCCTCTCAGTCTGGCCAAATCTGAGTAGCAGCTCTCATCTTCACAGTTATATCTTAAATGTATCAAAATATTTTTCATTATATCGAGACACGAGATACTGCTAAAACGCATTTACAGAAATCAGAAATCACTTCAGTCTTTGAACAACAAATAATATACAAGTTGAAACAAACTTAGAACGCATGCGCATATTATACGATACAAACGATAACTTTCATTGCCTCAAAACCGATGTAAAAATGAAGGAACGAGGAGAATCGGGCAGAACTAAAAACTTAGGAGAGTTGTATCTGCAAAACAAACATGTTAACTTCTGGCATATTGTGGAGAAAAAATAATCAGATGAAAAGTTCCCATTCATGCATACAGCCGCGTTTCTTTAAAAGTAATCTCAACAAAGCGATATTAACAGTACTGATTCTGCACTGAAACTTACAATTCAAACAGCACAGCCCAATCAGGTAAGAACATCAAATGTGACAAGCCAGCTCCATGAATTCCAATGAAAATATCAGAGTTATATGTAATTTCTAACTGTTTCTTGAAGTCAATATCCCTATTGTAGACGACCTGTTAGGAAAATTCATATTATAAATCTTCAACTATAACCAACCCTTCACCAGGTCTTAATCTAATATGTAAGAGAACCACTGAAGACAATTTAAAATAAAAAGAAAATGTCATATACAATAAAATAACAATAATCATATTGAAGATTTCTGTCTTCTGAGTTGTTGCGCTGTGTAGTCTGGTCGATGTTTACCAACGTTTCGGAGGTCATACTGCCTCCGTCATCAGAGTATGAAGATTTCTGTCTTCTGGGTTGTTGCGCTGTGTAGTCTGGTCGATGTTTACCAACGTTTCGGAGGTCATACTGCCTCCGTCATCAGAGTATGAAGATTTCTGTCTTCTGGGTTGTTGCGCTGTGTAGTCTGGTCGATGTTTACCAACGTTTAAGAGGTCATACTGCCTCCGTCATCATGGTAGTGAGTCCGAAGACGGCTGATTTTGATCTACAGCATCTTTATGCACGTTGGGCTGCAGATGCAATGTACTACTGTTGAAAAGTTTATAGACCATGTCTCAGTCTATACACATGTTGCATATAGAAGTTTAACACAGAAATGTACATGACTTCAAGATATCACTATGTTTTATACATCACTGTGTAGATTTATGATTCCCACCTTCAATTTATAACTGATCCATTTTATATTACTACTGTAGAAAGTTTTCTTAAGGAGTTAAAGTTTCCTCTGCCGTTCATAATTTTCAACAGCAATATTCATATTTAATAAGCAATACAATATAATTAAAGCACCAATTTATGAAGAAAATTAACAAGGACATTCTTACCCTTTTAACAACATAATCTGGGTTCTCATGTAAACCTTCAATGAGTTCCTTTTCATTCAAAATTCTCCTGTATGCAGTATCCCGGGACAGTAACGTAACATGAATTTTTTTATCTGAACGTTTATGTAGAGGAATTTTTAATCGATGAAGAGTATGTCTTGAGAATGCGTGGAAGAGACCACTTTTCTCACATCCCCAGATCTGTAAAGAGGAATATAACATTTGTGCTCAAATATAAGACATTAATTACAAATAAAAATGTCGCTCATGAATGCTTTCAGTTCAACTATAATAATTATAAAGGTATTTATAACGACAGAGTGCAGCAAGTTTTCACGCTTTCATCGCACATGAAGAACGCAATGCACTTGTGATCATGCAGTTAATAATTTTCATGTCAACATTAAGAAATTATTTCTCAAAGAAACTGATTATCTTGAAAAAAAAGAAACAAGACATTTCTGAGTAAATTTAAGGTGTTGCAGATACGTAGAAACTTTATTCTAATATCAGCTGTACATTCTGCCAGAAAATTCTGAAGAAACAAAAGGTATTAACTTCAGGCCTGCTTCTAATCCAGCCGTGCGTCAAAACTCCTCAAGTTTTCATTCAGTACGTTCAGCAGAGACCCAGTTCTCAAGAAATTATTGTGTTAAAGTCATTAATTTTAAAGATTCAGTTCAGGTTTTGGCAAAGTACGCAGTTTGGTTCAGTTCAAAACCCTAATTATACATAACACATGACATACTAAATAAAACTTGATTACTCACAATAGGCGTATTATAGTAAAGGCCAAAAATCATCCTTGGGAGTAGTGGAAGCACGACGTTCCGGAAGCACACGGTCTCTCCGCGAAATGTCTTGAGGTCCCACACGGGATGCGACGTAAAAGCCTCCCACGCTGCTCCAAAACTGGACTGGTACGTGTAAGTTTCCCATATTAAGATGTGAACATCAGTTGAAAAAGTGCTTGGATGTGAAGAGTTGACGTGCAGTGATGCATATAAGTTAAAAAAATCACAGAAATGGTGGTACATGTTGACTGCTGCAACCAAAAGGAGGTTTTAACTTTGCCACTTCAACGATTAGTTCAACTCTTTATTCTTCATAAGACAGGCAGAGATGCATTTTCTAATACGAGGCGCGTCCCAAAAGTAAGTTTTCCACTCGTCCCACAGCTAGCAAACCTTATATTGAGCGAAGCGACTGTGCGTACGTGATAGAGCAATGACGTAGCATGGCACATGCACTAACGGCACCTCCCGCGTTCTCACAGTAGCATCGTTGCAGCTGTTGAAGATGGAGGTTCTTATTCCAGCTCCCGCCGACTGTGAAGTGCGGTCAGTGATAACGCTAGGCCGCACACGGCTCGACGGACAGCAAGTCTCCTGCAGGAGTTCAGCTGGGAGGTGTTTAATCATTCACCCTACAGCCCGGACCTCGCTCCCAGTGATTTCCATCTTTTCCTACACCTCAAGAAATTCCTGTCCGGTCAGCGTCAGCGTCAGCGTTTTGAGAATGAAAGAGAGGCGGAGATGGTTGTCACACAGTGGTTCCAATCCCAGGCGGCAGACTTCTACGACACAGGTATTCAAAAGTTGGTCCCACGGTATGACAAATGTCTCAATTCCGGTGGCGAATATGTTGAAAAATAGCTGGACACTTGCTGTATCTGTTGCAATAAATATTTCCATGAAATTGTGTTTTGTTTCTGTAAACGGCCCCAGGGAAACTTACTTTAAGGACGAGCCTCGTACTAGAACAACCTGGATGATACTCAATAATTTTGTTGGCATATGGAGTCAGCCCCACAAGAAGAACGTTGGATAAAATTTTGTAGGCACACGATAAGAGGTTGATTCCTTGATAATTATTGCAGTGAATGATGTGAATTAATAGAAGAATTAAACATTACTGTGAAAATAAAAGGATAAGTATTACGTATTATGCCTTGCGTGATTAAACATTAAAATATTTTACATAAGTTAAGCAACACACACTGAAATTACCTGTCACAAACAGATTGAATATTAATGTGAAGAAAGCGTCAACTCAATAGCAAGTGGCCGTGAGGATAGGAGGCAGAAGAAACTGTGTCATGGTAGCGTCACACAGGTCCAAGCGTTGTTTTTAAATATACTACAGTTCCACTTACTTGCATCGATTTTTAATATGAAAGTAGGTTTTTCAATCACGATATCACAGTCTTTCTCTATAATTGGTCGCCTCGGTAATTCAGTAAAATAACGTAACTCAGGTCCCCACGACTGCAATGGGCTGATTTGATCACATTCATTTTCCAATCTGGATTTATGTAACCTGTCCATAAACACAAAACAGTGAGAACAGAACATATACATATTTGGGTACTTGCTGGTTATCGGGACACAAAAACGGGAGAGTCGAATATCTGGACTTGGATTGGACGGAAAAATGCGAATGCGTATCAGTATACCCGTATACTCGGTTGCTGTTGTCGTCTGTTATTTCGTTCAGTTATTTATTGCTGTTCGGTACCATGTTAAAAATTTGGGATTTACCTAACAGTGAGATAGATCAACAATTAACATCTCATGCATATCCAAATAAAATATAATAATTTGTCATTTATTGAAATAAAATATATTAACTTTCAAGTATATGTCATTTATCCACACACACTAACCTAACCTAAGCTAACAGAACCTAACCTAACCTAACCTATTTTTAAAGTGATGTATCCCAATAACCCACAAGTACCCATATTTGTCTTAGGCAAGACATTTAATAACAGTGAAGAATTATTTTGAACATTTTTTGTTTATTATTTTCATTAATTGTATGTTCAGTTGTCAGAGCAGAAACAATGTTGAAGTGACTGATTTCTCTAGAAGTAATATCATGGCATTTGCATGGAGACTAAGAAATGTAAGAACAGACAAATTAATCCAAATGACAAGGTAACAAACTGACATAACCTATATGGCAGTCTTAGCGTGACCTTGAACAACACTTTTTAAATCAACAGACTTCATGACATGTAAGATATTTTAATGGGTATTCACACTTTCTAAATCAAGACAATCTCTCAGTTGAACACTCAGCAAGATTCATCAAAAAGTTTATTTAAAGTCTTAACTAATGCTAGCCCTCAAAAGAGACACGCAAATGACACTTACATACAGAAATATTCATGTAACAGGCATGCCACATTTTAAGTTAAAGTAATAAGAAATATAACATAACATTTCAGTCAATGAACGATAAAATAAAATGATACAAACTAAACCAATATCTAAATGACTAACAAAATTTAATGTATGTTCACCACAAGTTCTTTTCTCCACACCAGCCAGTAATTTATATGCTTTTAACTGATGGCAGCAGATATACATACATGACGAAAACAACACAAGGGTCAATGACAGTCATCATTGAAATACAAATTCATATACAAGGCGGACATATCAAGTGCTAAATATGCTTATATAATACATGAAATGTGCCTCATGGATGCTTGAAACAAATCTCTTTTAAAATAGCCACTTTCATCATCTCGACACTACATAGATGAGCTACTGAAAAAGCAGTTAAATAAATAAATAAATTATCAATATCATGCATTTCCTTTTGACTTGCCAGATACAACACTTCAAGTAGCACAAACTTCTACGAAGCCACAACTGATCCAAAATCCACAGAAGAGTGTACAAATCACCCCCACATAATTAAATTTTTACAGCTCACCGACAATATCCTCCAAATTGACCTTCTTTCAGAATATCCATCTTATATCGCAACTGTTCCTTGCGAGAGGATAAATCTGTAAAATTTAACATGAGATTGCGGCCTCTACAAAACCTTAGATGTTTCGTGCATTCAAGAGATGAATCTTCCTGAAAAATAAGTAATAAGCAATTATTATATACTTTTATTCCTAGAATGTGCATTTTAATATAACGACACACGAGAAATAAGCCACAGAAATTAATATTATGAACAATTCACATTCTATAAAAAAAAAATTCACGTTAAGTACCATAAATGTAGGTTCACACATAACCATCATTTCTTGTAGTTGCTCCCGTACATAACCAAAATCTCCCTGAGTATAGAAAGTATTAAGCTGATCTTGTTTTGTCTTAACCCAACCTTTATGATCTCCAGGACATGAGGGTATGGAATATGAGTCCTGGAATTTACATCCTTGCTCATAACCCCAACAAACCTTTTGATTAAGTTTATCCTGTAACAGAAAACCTGTGTTAACAATTTTGCCACCAAATAACAGTTCATCCTAAATATATTTCATTTTAAATTATTACAAAAATGAACTTTCTAACCACATATTTATCATAGGCATATCAGTTGATCTATTATTGACTCAACTACATATTCACCATTATTTAATTTATTAACAGTTTCATAAAATTAAAATTATATTAATTACAATAGATACAAACTTCATAAATACAGAAATATGATTCAATATATCTTGGATCAATACTTACTTTATATGGACATGTTGGATCTACTTTACATTTCTCAGCTATTTCTGGATAACTATTAAAGTAGTATGAAATATGTTCCTTGGGTAGATTTATCTCAGTGAAATTATACGCAAGTCCCCACTGACGATTCACAATGATCAAACACAGACAAAGTTTTGTTAGAACAGCAAATTGGTATTCTTCTACTACAAACATGCCTAAAAAATGAACGTTCTAAATTAAAACAAGGTAATTAGAATTTTATAAGTGACAACACTACAACAAAAGTAAACTAATGGAATTAAATGATATCCAACAAATATAAATCAATGAATTTATAGAGTTACACATGCACATGTGCACAAAGGCAAAATTCATTAAAAGAGATTATATTATCTTATGACAACAAGTTTTCAATTTAAAATGAGCTTCACATATGTAAATAATTACATTTTAGAAAAAAAAATTAGTTTCATATTTATCTTTACATAAAAAAAATCATGATCTCTTCATATCTTCCATCTTGATCATAGATGTTACCTCTCCTTATGCCCAAGCACTATCATCACCTTGTGCTTATGTACAAAAGGCATGGAAGCAAACATAATATTAAATTCTAATTGCCTGTATTTTTAACAGCAGCATGAAGGGTGATGCAATAAAGTATGGTTAGGTGCAGTTTTGCAGGCTACACCAACAGTTTAAATACAAAATATCAATGGCACTCAGATATGTAAATAAGATATAATCAAATTTGTATTTCTCCATATAGGAAATGTAGCATTCAGAATGAATGATTAACCTGTTTGTTGCTCCAGTTATAATAACTTACAGTGTAAAAAGTCACATTCAATTACATACAGTATATGCTTTTCATTCCTGTAAAATAAATTTAAAACGGGACCACACAACACAATAGAGGTCTGAAAGCAGTTACTGGCCTTACAAAAAACGGAGAAGGAAGTGTTAAGAGTATAAACTACTACAGTCCTCTAGATATTTATATGGACACGGAAAACAATTCAAAATAATTTTCCGTATGATACAGAATTTCACGATCCAAAATATAAATGTGGACAGCGAAAGTTAAAGAAAAATATGGCTGTCTTCTAGGTTGCAGCAGTCTGGTAGAAGTTTACCACTCCCTGATGATGGAGGCAGCAAGGACCACTGAAACGTTGGTAAATTTCTACCAAACTACACAATACTATAACCTAGAAAACAGCCCTCTTCGTACTCACCGCCGTGATAACATCAACTCTTTCTAGGTTAAAAATGTCCAAACCAACCAAGAATAATAGAATAATAAGAAACTGCTTATAGGAAGGACACTTGTTGACTGTTAACATACTAAACATTAATTCTTCACTTGGCTGAAACAATTACTCGTTTACAACATATAAGAAGCATACTGACAGCCATACACAAACCATTCACTCTACACAGCGAAGCAACTTATCGCACATGTTAACACAGTCGACATCGAAAATGATCTTTGGTGATTGCGATCATTATCGACCATCGACTAAGGTCGATTCATTAATCAGTGATGTATCAATTTTGTCCGTACGGTATTCACATTAAAACATCGTCAGATGTATTTTGAACAGAACCATTTACATACATACAGTGCATTTCACCTGAAGAAACAGCTGCATCAACATTTAAGAAATATTTTCTGAAGAGAGAGAGAGAAAAAATGTAGCCTGCAATTCCTGGCCAGGTCAATGGTGTCCATCACCTATTGTAATCCAGTTACTGATGAATACATGACACAGCCTAACGTTTTCAACTGCTACAAGTGAACTTGTAGCGGTATCAGATAACAAATCAACTGCAGAATAAATGTTTGATCCAAGTATTGCCTTGCATTTCCAAAATAATTGTTTCAAATTATAGAAATAAATAAAACACTCTAGCAAGCAATCTTTATTTTCACACCTGAAACACCATCAAATGCTCCTTTGGTGTTACTGTTTCAATCCAACCGGCGTGGCACTTTTGTTAATAATTCTGCTATAGACAGATTTAACAGATGTGAGCCACGTATTAAAACTTTGAAGCTGAGCTTTTCTGAATAAAATTCAGTTCCTATTTCAAACAAAATACAACGTATCTCAAGTACAAAGTTCAATTGTTTAATGCTGTTAAGGGGAATAATCCTCCTTTATTCTGATAATTAAACGACGAGCTGTAAGTATAATGTGGCAAAACGCAAAGTTACTGATTATTAAAAAGGGTGATCTTGCATATTGCATAACTTTATGGGGCACAGAAAGACGAATGCTTTTTAAGACATGCACAGTTTAATAATGTCTCGAGTCTTTAATTAGAAACTGGTAAACAAAAATGTTTCTAATGCTGCTGAAAACGCAAGCAGTTCTGTTGTTTTCACGACTTGCAAGGGCATTATCACGATGTACAAACGACGGCGAAGCAGTGATCAGCAATTTCCGGTAAATGCAACTTCCGGTTGAAAAGGAAATTTTATCCGTTCCAAAGCGACAATTCCTGAATGAAATTATTTTGCTTTTTTACTTATCGCTATGGAATGTAATGCTAACCAGCAAGATTTTGAGCTGACATGACGATGTTGTGTTATATTCGCAGAATTAGCAAGTTTCTCGACGATCTGTTATATAAAAAAACAACAGAATCCTACACCAAGTGTCGTTCTCATCTTACAAACAATCACGGGTGCCAAGTTGATATTATTCCTGGTAGTAAACTCGAATAAAGAGAGTTAGGAAGGCTAAAGGAGGCATGATTTCGGGAGAATTCGTCATTTATTTTAAGGACAGACGAGCATTACGATGATACCATAATGAGGGCTGTGGAATGACAATAAAAACGTTAAATTTAAATTAATATTTGAAAGAAACAGGCTGTTTGTCACATCAACAATAACAAATTCAGTTCAAATTAATTATATTCTGCTATAGACTTTTACCGTTGAAATTATTCGATTGAGTTCAATGCAATAATATGAATTCTAAGCAGTTTTACCAGTTATTTACGTAAAGGCGTCATATTTATTGAGGGCTCGACTCGAAACTGGGCGTGGTTCAAAGCGCCTACAACTTCAACATTCGATACGAATCTGCAACTTCTCATTTGGTATTTGATATTTCAAAGTCAAGAGTCGTCTTTATAGTCATCAGATCGTCATAATATCATCTACTATAAATTATCCTGCTTAATTATACATTTCAAAATACTACAAGCGCAGTCTGTGTTTTCATTTTCTATGCTATCAGAAACAGGAACACGGATAACATGAAATGAAAGTTAAATTTTAAAAATGGATACACAACAAAAAATAAATTAAATTTCTACGACCTGTACTCAATATTATAAGATTATATAACCAACGAGGTGCTAATATCAGAAGAAAGAGTCATTAAATGAACACGAACACAAACATTTTGATAAAAAATAAGAATTTTAACGACGTCTAACTATGTCCTTGTTGCTGTCTTGTCCAGTGCCAACTGATGTGTGGACCTGTAGTGTGTTAAGATCCACAAACAAATACGCTCACGAGGAGCAGTGCCCACTAGATACCGAGGCCTGCGTTGTGTTCTATAGCTGCCAGATGGCACGCAGAGCGAGCTGTTTCCTCTGCTAGGATCCCAAGTCCAGTCGATGCAAGTTTGTGATTACGCTGTTATTTGTGTGTGTGTAGGCTATACCAAGTTCCGTTGATATGTGACCACACACGCCTACTACATCGTGAAGAATGATTACGCTGTGGTACAAACGTTTACAATAATATTCCATCAACTCACTGTGCACACTTTCGTAATAAACTTTTTTACTTTCGTGTGAAGTTAGACAGTGTTTTGATCTTAGTTAACTTTATGTATTTGTGGAACGGACTTGAATATTAAAATGTGAAATATTGTTCGTCGAAGGGTGTCTCATCGTCATGTAAAGTCCATGTTACTTTTCAGTGTCCCACGTAACAAAACGTTTAGAATGTGACCACGATAACTCATGGATGATTTTATACATCTCTGAAGATTAACACATAGGGTGTTTTTGCATTGGTGCGGAGTCAACAAATTCTGCAGGTGAAGACAGCAGTCATATTTTATTAGTAAGTATTTAAATTAATTTTTGTTTGTACTGGATAATATTATAAGCTTATGCATGGCATATTTAAACTTTACTTCTATATAGCAGAAAGAAGTGTTTTATTAATTTATATTTTTAACGATTATCTAAATAGCTAAAATTCTGTGTGTTTTTGTTAAGTCGGCTTTGGAAATCATGATCTTCGATTTATTTTATCTGATAATGTTTTGTTAAGTCGGTTTTGGAAACCATGATCTTCGATTTATTTTATCTGATACTATCAGAGTGCTCGCAGTGAAATTCGACAAATGCTTACATTTCTTCTCAGTTTCTATTGATATAAAGCCAATCATAGGCCACATCATTCGATACGTATAGTTCAATATTATAGAAAAATATTATTATCCCAAAATTCCATCATATCCACCGAGATTCGAACCAAGGACAGTTGTCGGGTTCCTCTAACCACGTCGCCAAAACAATTTATAGTTTTTAGTTTTCGAGCTAAAGAAATGATCTTCCGCCCGGGTTTCAAACTAAGGACACTTTTTCGGAGTTTTTGCTTTGTACAATCTCTTCAAAGATTTCTGCATATCGATTTATTCGATCTCGACCTACAAGCGATAAAGCGATACCTCGAAAATCAAGTTGCCTAACTTACTCGTATATTCTGTTATTACAGGGCTGGAAACTGAATAGTAGTTTGGATTAGACCTGATTAAATTATTTCAATTAATATATTATTAAAACAATGCATACTTAACATTACAAATCTATTAGTACTTAAAAGTTCAAACGAGAGAGAGAAAACAGGTAGTGATATTCAACACAAACTTCTTTCTAGCCAGAAGTACATTAGAAGTCGCTATCTGTGGTAACAAGTGTATAATAATTTACGAACTGGCATCACTGGCTGAATATCAATGGCCTACTGCTATCAACTTCCAACACTGCGTCTTCAGTTTCATCAGGAAGTGAATTAACCACAACACAGATTTATTCCGAGCAGGGGCTGTAATCAGTCTTCACATCAGGCAGTAACAATTGAAAGATTGCGCCAGTATAGCCAACCTCGTGAACGCTGCGTGGCCATATTCAAAAACGAACGACCTGCCACCTGTCCGGACAATGTACCAACCACGGAGTGCTTGACGTATTGATTTTGTGTGACGTAAGAGCATGGGCCAATCACGAATTGATTGGAAATGTCGGTAAGTAAAAAAGAAGAGTCACACAAGAGTGAAATAAAGTCGACGTCACTGCAGATTCGAAAAGTATTGATTACGTACACGTAAATGGAGTAGAAACAGCGACTGATCTGGTGTTCTTACCACAGCTAGTAACACCTCCTGGTGGTCTAAACGGAACGAGACAGACGATGTCCACAAATGACAGTCGTGACTGAAAATGTTATTTGCTATTTTAATACTTGGTCTCTGACGTTAACGGGAGAAGAAGAGATATCGACGGTGTTTGAAAACAGGATGCTTAGGCGAATATCTGGACCTGTGAAAGATGAAGACATCGGAGGCTGCAGAGAAGCGAATAATAAGAAGATTAATAATTAGTACTCTCCATTAGATGCTATCAGGAACACCAAATTGAGGAGGCTGAGATGGACCGGACACGTAGAGCATGGGAAAAATGAGAAATGCTTTCAAATTTTGGTTTTAACAGGCAGAAGGAAATATATCATTTGGGTAGGAGAATAATATTAAAATGGATCTTAGGGTAATCGGGTTTCGGAGTGTGGATTGGACTCATCTGGCTCAGGATAGGGACCAGTGGCAAGCTCTTGTGAACATTGTAATGAACATCTGGGTTCCTTAAAATGTGGGAGAACTTCGTGAGCCTACAATTGCGTTTTTAAAAGAGGGCTCTGCTCCATGGAGGTGGTCGTAGATCGGAAAGGCGTATTCATTTGAATACGTGTATTTCACAAATTAAATTTTTGTATATTTTAGAGTAATTTACAGACCTTAGTTTACTTAAAATAAAAGTATAAGCTACTGTGGAAAGCTGATTAAAAAAGAAAAGTGTGAGACAACTTACACTTTCTTGTATTTTCATAAGTATGGAAATCTTTGATAACGTTTCAGATCTGCACAATTAAACCGATTTGCATCAAACTTGGCATACGTAATCCTTGATACCAGGGAAAGAACAGTGAACGTAAAAGTGTCCTAAGTTCGATTCCTTACGAGAGTGGTTCAGCACGATAGAAGAATGGGACCAAAAGAGAAGTCTTTTGTTTTCAAGAGAAATTTACATAACCCCGGATACATGTTTTCGGTTCGAATCCCGATAAAGTTGTTTTCAGTAGCTCGGAAACCAATCGCGGAAGAACGGCGCAAAGAACAGTATTTATCGTTCCAGCGATATCAAGGAAACTAATGTCACGAACCCAGAAACTGCCCTTGGTTCGAGTCTCGATGCAGACGTGTTTTGGGATAATTTATAAATGAATATTTTTTTTTCTCTTTCAGGGGGGATTCTCCCCCGGGAAAGCGAAGATATTCGTTTTATCTGATAATATTTCTGCATTAGAAACTTCCTGCTGTCTTGTACCGCATAGGAGTGTAAAATCTTCTTTGTTAAGTCGTCCTCATTTCTATAAATTACAATTTGCACATCTGCGAAAGATTTTTGCCTATCTTTAGATCTCGCCACATTCTACAATATCGAGATATCTTTCGTATAAACATAAGTAAGGGAAAATGGGAGTGACCACCCTTATATTTCCCCTATTTTTTTTTTCTTATGGGGGCAGTTGAGTTTCAGTAACTTACATTCTACCAGGACGTCATGTTACCCTCCCTTAAAATAACACCTTCACTCATATTTAGAACGAAGATAATTAAAACTGCACTTTGCTTATGGCGATTAAATCTTACTGTGTTATCGGTGATCCAGTATCAATCAATCAATAGTCTGACCTACTTACATATTATTAACGATCATATTCCAAGCTGCATGTCAAACGTTGGAATTCATCTTTCGTATTCAGGAGGTACCTGCTTCGAATCTCAACGCGATCATTCCTTCGCAATGTTCCTCAGTATTTCTACGCAAATGTTCAGTTACGATCTTAAAATTAGCCACGGCCGACTCAATCCATGCTTTTCATATTATCCCACATAATGCGTCCATATTTGAGATCTTGT
>NW_019059750.1:291992-319566 GCF_000696155.1 Zootermopsis nevadensis
GGAGGATAATGTCAGGCGGGATCTATGGGAGATAGGAGTTGAAGGAGACTGGATTTTGTTGGCCCAGGACAGGGTCCGGTGGAGGGCTTTGGTTAATTCGGTGATGAACCTTCGTGTTCCATAAGCCATTTAGTTAGTTAGTTAGATGCCCACAAAGAATTGTTTTAGCTGCCCTGTGGCGAGTTACACATTCTTGAATCTGCGCAGAGGACACGTTGTCTGACTCGATAATGACACTGTCCTAACAAGACGTCGTCATATTTTTCACACCTCTGTCCTCGTAAATCAACCTTCGCTTTGATGAAGGCGACGTGTTGCTATTTCAGCATCACTAACTAAGACTGTGAACATGTGACCGTGTGAACATCGACATTTGCAGTCACTGTCCGGTCGGATCGCGTTAAGCTCCAGGTAAGACCACACATAACAATAACAACAATAATAATAATAAGTCTTTAAATAATTATTTATGGAGGCCATACGTCCTCAGAATTTAGTACCTTTTGTAACTTTTAATTCCAAACTCACGGGTTTTCTTATTTTTAAGGAAAAAACGGGGAAAAAGTAAAGTTTCACTCGTTCCTAAGCTCCAAGCCATGAACAGGGGGGAGGGGGAAAGTGAAGGTGAAATTTCATGCATTAACTTCAGCAGTAGATGGAAGTTGATGGTGAGCTTGACGCTCCGGCCGCTTTACTTCAAATACCAGTTGGAGAGAGAGACTAGTTCGAGAACCGGCCGGAACGTAGCGACGAAGAGGGGAGTCCCCTATCTGCCGAAAAGAATTCCTCCCCAATACCTAGTCATTTCACCGACACACATCATTTTCACGTTTAAAAGGAAAATTCGCTGTCAAAATTGAGAGCAGAATTCTGGAAGTAACGCAAAACAAAATTTTTTTTCTTTGTAGAAACTTCAGAAAATTTGTTCACAATAAATTGCATTAAGTCAGCTGCATCTTGTTTACACTTTTATTGTCGTTGTTCGGAAAATCTTTATAATAAACTTATTTAGCTGCAAGGATCAACCTCGTTTTGTTCGTCCATAAACAATTCTCTCAGATATTTTGACTAGTTTACATGTTAAGATAATAAAATATCGCTAATAATTATGGAAATCCAGCTTTCTTCTTTGAGATTTGTAGATAATCGTAAATTACTCATGTCAAGTTACTAGTCTGTAAATTAGCAGTCGGGTAGCAAGGCTTTAGCTTTAAGCCTTCTGGTTAGGAGAGGATGTGAAAGATACATCCTAAAGCATAAATGAATTCACAGACACTGGAGACAGTCATCAAAATATTAACTTTTGAAGACACTTTTGCGCTAAAGAAGTTGGACAGACCAACCGGCCCAACACCTCAACTGCTAGACTACACTAAAGAGAAAGTTAAAATTTGGGTTGACAGAAGGTGACGCAAATGTCGTTAGGCCGATTTCAGTTTTTCTGCCATGAAAGATAACTCGAAGCAGAAATCACATGCAAGATCATAAATACAAATTATTATAAATGCTGTTCAGTGTGTTTTACGTCATGCTAAACGCGGATGCAGCATCTTTAAAACACTGAACAGTTCACAAAACTCTTTATTAGTGTACAAGGTCTGAAGTTCGTAACATATCACATTCATTGTCTGACGGATATTGTCAGGATTAATTACTCTTTATTCTCTAAGATATTCTGATATTCCGCAAGGAATAATCGCAAATCTGATGATCTTCGAGGACAATCCATCTTTCGTGGGCTTACTACAAATTTCGAAAATTTCTTTTTGGTAAAATTAGGGAACATTGTCCTGGAGCTGAAGTGTTCTGCTAGACAAACGTTCCTGGTTAACTATGTTCAGCCTCAAGTGTAACTGTACTTTGCAGTGTTGTAAATAATTGTAAGAGGCGTTTTGTCATGTCCCGAACCAGACCTCCATTCTTTGGACATAAGTACTTCTTGTATAAAATTATCTATGATTTCAATCACATCGACAGAGTTACTTGTATCGATGTTCTGTTCCATTAGCTTTTGTATCTCGCTCCAAATTTTTTAAGACATGTACTTCAGAAATTACTGAATAACCCATAGAGACACCGCTACTTAAATTTAAAACACTAAGGCGCTAACGCTTAAAATATTAATAATATGCACGTAATCTAAATATATTTATTATAGCTAAGGTATTTATAGAATTACTGCATATTAAAAATCATATTTATTTTGTACAGTCTATACACAAACGTTTGAAGTTTATTGGTGTTGTAAAAATTATATAATATTAAAACATTTTGTTGTGTAAAATATTATATTAGAGCTCTTAATCGTAAATACGATTTTACATTATATTTTTTTACTGCTTTTTATTAAAACGACATGTTTCGACGGGTAATACCGTCGTCTTCAGGTTTTTATCAATTTAAAATAATTTTAAAAACTATTAGATATTTGATGCAATATAGACTGTACAAAATAAATATATTTAATCAAACACAAACATGACGCATATAAGATACAAATTAAAAATCATGTTTTAATTTCCGTGAACAGTCGGAATCACATTAAAACCTAAGTGCAGATTGTCATTTGTTCGCCTTTAAAGTTTCGACTTAACTACATATTAATTTAAGAAAATATCAGTGCTCAGAGATTCATGTGAGAAAAATAATGACGTAGTAAAATGTCCCAAAGCGTAGTACTTAATACGAGTATCAGGTTTTGTGTTCAGGTAAACGTTTGTTATTAAATGTGCCGCGATTGAAAGAGGCTTTTATGTGAATGATTCTTAGGTTACTTTAAGAAACTGTTTCAACTGTGGAGGAAATATATCTTGTAACAGAATGAACTCAGAAGTTGAACATTTGTTAAGAAGTCCAGTATCGAGGGACGTGTAGACCACTAAAATCAGGGCGATCTCCTACACCCTAGAATAAGCGATGCTACACCAAACTCTTGACTTCTAATTTTGGGTTACCGACCTCACAGGAGAAAATGTATTTCAAGTGGTTTATCATCGCTTACTGATCCCATGTTAAAAATCATGTATAATTTTTCCTTCTAGATTTATGTTGTCAATGACGACAATTGATTAATTCCTTGAAGCCGAATCTCGTCTAAATAATATTTAAAAATTCAGTACAAGTTATATATTTTTGAAGCATCTGGTACATCTAAAGATGGCTGTCTTCTGAGTTTTAGCGCTGTGTAGTTTGGTATAAGTTTACCGACGTTTCAGAAGTCCTTGTTGCCCTGATAATGAAGGCAGCAAAGACCACGGAAACGTTTTGTTTCAAGATGGCCACTAACGAAAGTTGGAAAATAATCTCAGACAGGCAACCGGAAGACAAGACAACATTGCAGTGATATCTTCGAACCAGTTCTCACTTCCAAAACATTGGAGGTAATTATACGTTTTAAATTATAGTACGACTTTAAAACCGGTTAACAGTTACGATAGGGAATTGCTTTAAATGCTTAGATTTTCATTTTCATTTTTTAGTTGGTTCGAAGTTGCGGAGTATTAGGCTAGACCCTGAGGTGGGCAAGGGATGTCGTACAGAATTCGTCAATCGAGTATACGTAACGAATTTGGTCTCCCATAGTTCACGGCACACGCGTACAAGAAAATTCAAGCAATTCTAATCGCGAGAATTTGGTAGAAAGCTCCACGTAAAAACACAGCAGGCAAGTAACCACCTAATGCAATAGCAGCCAAGGTGTGGCTAACATCTTATCCAGCCACTACACCCCTCAAGTCAACACACTGTCGCCTCACTTCTAAATGCGACTGTGCAAAGAGCAGACCAGTGTTAGCTAGGACTACGCGGCTAACAGCACCCTTACAGGTAAGCTCCTGGCTGGCTGGAGCTTCTAGAGATGCATTTTATCTTTACAGTTCTGTGTTCAGATGTATGAAGTGCCATTTAACCAAGAAAGTTAGGACTTCTTTTGATGTTCAAAGTGTTAGCCGGGCTAACACGGTTGAAATGAACGCGTGTTAGCCGGGCTAACACGGTTGACGCGTGTTAGCCGGGCTAACACGTTGACATGAACGCTCCGCCCCTGCTCGTCTGTTCCTTGGAATTCGTAGTGAATGAGTGACGTGGTATACAGAGGGCTCTCGGGAGACAATGACGTAGTATTCGTAGCCAAAATAAGATTTCTGAGTTTCTCCTAGAACCAATTCCCGGATAAGTATAAGATATATCGCTTAGAAATATTAATCGCTCTAGTCTGAATATGTAGTATAGACGTTTGACAGAACGGTAAAAGAAATGTCTCCTGTCGTCTCACTCGAGCTAAAGATATGTTTGATTTCTTAACACTACTGCACTGCACTCTACTGGTATTTCTGATTAACACGAAGGGTGAATTCAATTATAATTCAAGATGAAAAAATATCTACTTCACATTAAGTTCAGATCAAACCCTGTCAACTTTATGAACAGTAACAACAAAATCGAAACTTCATGTCATAAAATACAGATCCCAATATAATTTAGAAATTTGGATACGTTTTTCGAGACGTTAAATATTCAACTTCTTACAATTAAGAATTGACAAAGACTCTGTGTGATATCATATACAGTGTTTCCAGCGGTGCAATAATAGATTTATACGAACCAGTGAGGCGTGCGAATGGAGATGTACTCCAAACGGAGTACTCATCTCCACTCCTTACATTATAATACTTCCATGACGTTTGCTGATCGTGAATCAATACAGCAACAAAATCCATCAGCGTAGGAGAACAAATATGGCAGACATTTTGGACTCTACTGAGCCATCTTGAATTTTGTATTATACTCCACTGTAGCCTTCACTAATATGTTTACTGAATAATTATACGTTTCGATATCTAACAAAATAATTCTATAATTCGTAATCACCGAGTTAATGTCACTATGTAAAATGTTGTTCATGTTTCAATATTTTTACGTAGTTACGGTTAAAGCACACTGTTATGTGTAGCCTTGTAAGTACGTAAGTACTGTGGTATTTCCTCGATTATAAGACGAACTTTTCGCGTTTTAAATTTTCCGAAATTGATGACGTCTATGAATCTAATTCAAAAAATTGTCTGATTAAAGCTCAAGGGAAATATTTTGTCTTTAACAATAGTCGTGGGATAACAAACATAAAAGATCCTGAAGCTATTAATACAAAGAATCTTGATATTTAAATATTGGCAGTTCCTGTTGTAACATACAATGTACGTGTTTGTCTCCTGAAAATCTATTACTGATCATTTGGTTGCGTCTCACACTTTATGAAATCACGTTCTGCTAAGTGAGCAGTTCCAATAATGGCCATGTAACCACTTGCCTCGGTTGGAATAAGGTTAACTGCTTTGCACCACATCACGTAATTAAAAACATACACACGTATTGTGTTATAGAGGCCTGTCTTATTTAAATCACATTTCTTAACAAGAGTCATTGTCCAAGAGTATTTCTTATATAATATTCAACACATTATAATTAAACACTTTGTTATTTACTAATTTAGGCGTGCCATACCCATGTTTACTTCGCTGTCCTGTTCAACTCCTGTCACAAACTCCACTACATCGGAATCGGCCTTCGGCTGTATGTTGCGCACTGTTGTTCCGCTTCGCTACTGTTTTTACAATGCACATGCGCGTTAGAATGACGTGAACTGGAGGTACGGTACACGATTGCCAACGTTTGAAACTTCATGATTTTCCGATGTCAATTCGAATGGACGTTTTACAATATTCTTCCTGTCTTTGGAATACTGCATCTGCGTGTCCATTAGACCGGTGTGGTTTAATGTTTTGAAACGATGTTGTCGGTTTGTCCGATGTAAATGTTGGGCAACTGTAATGCGAGCAACCCCATACAAATCCAATTCACAGCATCGCCACTTCAGACGTTGGCATCTACTGACGAGTCTACATGGTGACAAAACTCAGAGACGATAAATAACTTATTTTATCACGAACTGTTTACTTTCTTAACCTCATAAAATAATTTGTTATAATGAAATATTCGTAAAAATATTTTTTTATTAATAACTCAGGGGATCTTCCGTCCTTGAAGGGACTTTGCCGCCTAACATATGGGAGATTCCTTAAGATCTGTCCCAAAGCACAACATAAGAGAGCGGGATTCGAAACCACGACACCAGTGTCCGAGCGTTCAAAGTCCAATAAGTTCAACTTAATAATAAACAAAGTTACATAATTACACTTTAATTTGAAAATGTAGGCTCATGGATTTTTGTTAAAAATTACCAAGGCAGCAACGTTACAAAGAAATATTTCTCTAGTGTAGGGCTTTTTCATTTTCAGATAATTCTACGCCTGTTCCATCTTATTTTAAGCTGTGATGGATAATTCATGATTGTTTTTAAGATGGGGCCTCAACGACTCTTGAGAGACCTGCCTGATCCATCACCTGGTGTTTATAGCAAACATGAGAGGAAAACTGTGTCCTTCCGTCGATGGCTGCTATGGATACCTCTGGTAATATTTGCATCTCTTCTCTACGTCTTTGACATTGGAGGGGAGTTGCAATACAACATCCCACTGCCTTACAATATTGCATTCGGTAAGTAACAAGGATTACAAGCAGGGTTTTATCCATTACATATTTAAAGTTTTTAAAAACTTTCGAAACATGTCCAAAATAATACAATATTTTATTTTCCGTCTATACACAAACTTAAAATAATGTTGTTTAACATTACTTAAAATTATAACATTCTCAGTAGATACTGCATCTTGTTACATTTTTTGTATTGATTGTATTGATATTAAGAGACGGTAGACTGCAACTCAGTCTACCGTCCGTTTAATATCGGACACACAACACATCACTTACAACCCGATATAAAACATCCAAGCACAACCTCCAAATTTAAAGGAAGAGACAAAAACTTAAAATCAAACAAATCAATATACGCAACGCAAGATGTACAACAGTTTTTAAAATTGATAGACCTGATGATGATGTAATACACATCGAAACATGTCGTCAATATAAAATGTAACAAGATACAGTATCTACTGAGAATGTTATAATTTTAAGTAATTTTAAACAACATTATTTTAAGTTTGTGTATAGACGGAAAATAAAATATTGTATCAATAAAACACAAACATGACGCAATTAAGATATAAAAAAAATGTCCAAAATAAAGAAATTGCAAGGTACTTATTATATGTGACACCTGTAACTTGTTTCTTATTATATTTTCAGATAAACCACTTCTGAATGTACAGTCTGGATTCCTAGTGGACACGGTCGGATGTAGGATTCCAGATCTGGATTTACTTGATCCTGTCATTAGAGAGTTCATTAAAAAGGAAAATCCACTGAACTGCCATGAGAAACACCCTCTTCTCATTGATGCCAATCTCACGTCATTGTTCATTAAGAAGTCCACATTACCAATCTTCAACATCAGCGACGAGGAGCTTGAATGCTGCTATCAACCATTTTGGAGATCCAAACCACGCAGTGAAAATGATAATTTTGATAACAGAATAGTGTAAGGATAAGATATTATCGAAATTATTAGTTTAAATCTCTATTATTCAGTTTATGGATGATCCATTTTGTTTTCTACAGGTTTGCTGACAACTGTACATCATTTAAGAATGAAGTTTCCATCGAAGAGGAATTTGTGAAAGTTACGTGTAGTGTGGATAACCAAATCGTGTACAAAAACTACCACGCTTTTGTACCTATAAAAATAAAAGTTGAGAAATTTTGCAAAGACGCTAGAGAAAATACATCTAGTCGAAACAGGGAACGTATGAGTGTACTGATTCTAGGGATGGACGCTGTGTCCCGTTTAAATTTCCACAGACAAATGCCAAAAACAGAGTCTCTCTTACGCAGAATGCACGCCATCGAACTCTTCGGATATAACAAGGTCGCTGATAATACATTTCCAAATCTGGTCCCAGTTCTCTCTGGCCTGTCAGAGAAGGAATTACGCGACACGTGCTGGCCACAGACAAGTTCTGTATTTGACAAATGCAACTGGATCTGGAAGAACTTCAGTGCCGCAGGGTATCGGACAGCGTTTGGAGAAGACGCCGCGTGGATGGGATTGTTTACGTACGTGAAACACGGATTTAAGGAACAACCGACCGACTATTACTTAAGACCATTTATGAAGACAGCCGAAGATGACGCTGGACACAAGAATCAGCTGAATGCGAACTTATGCATAGGGCCAAAGATGTCTGTTGCAGTCCTTCTTGATTATATATCAAACTTTGCTATCGCGATGTCATCTAAAGATTCTTTTGCGTTTTTCTGGGGCGCAAGTCTTACACACGATTTTCTCAATTATCCAAGTCTGGGAGACGACGTTCACGAAAAATTTCTAAAACACCTCGTAAACACAGGTTCATTGAATCACACAGTTTTTATCTTTATGAGTGACCATGGAATTAGATGGGGAGGAATTCGCGAGACTTACCAGGGACGTTTAGAAGAGAGACTACCGTTTGCATTCTTCGTGTTTCCTAATTGGTTCAGAAACCTTTATCCGACTGCTATCGCTAATTTACATAAAAATACACATCGTCTCACTACTCCATTTGATATTTATGAAACACTACTGGATATCTTGAATCTTGAACAAATTGAAAACGAATCGATACGAAGGCGAAGTAGAGAATTGAATGAAGCTAAATCGAAACCTAGACAAATAAGTTTATTCCTCCCCGTTGACAAGTCTCGAACGTGCGCTGAAGCTGGTATAGACCCACACTGGTGTACATGTCAGAGGAGTAAGACTTTGCCAGTAGGAGATGCCATAATTAAAAATATGTCATTAATAATAGTTGACCATCTAAATTCTCTCCTAAAGCCATATGGAGTGTGTTCACAACTTAAGCTTGTAGAGGTGAAAAGTGCCTCTGTTCAATATCCTCAAGAACATTTATACGAAAAAACCAAAGATCAGGGTTTGAAAGACTACGTTCTCGTGATACGAACTACCCCCGGAGACGCGCTGTTTGAAGCTACAGTTCGTCGCCATATCAACAACAGCAGTACAGAAGTTACTGGTGTCGTAAGTCGAATAAATGCTTACGGCAGTCAAAGTTCTTGTGTAACAGACTTTCATATGAAACTTTACTGTTTCTGTAAGTCGTATTTTGGTACAAGGACTTAACTGTGATGAATCACTGATTTTGAAGAAACTTTGCATTAATAACTACTGTACATTAATCTATACGTGCCTTAATTGTTTTTCGTATTGCTGCCAGAAATATATCAACTACAAGAGTAATGATACGTAATAATAAATACGAAACAGTTGAATCTTTAAAGTTTAAAAACAATCACAGTCTTCAAAGGAAAATTAATCCAGGGTCGACATGGTCTTGTAAGTGACTGGATTAATTAAAAATTTAAAGCCTAGTGGTAATGGTAACTTTTGAATTTTGTATTTACGGGTTTCAATGCAAAAAAGCGATTATTTCCTGAAACAGCGTTAACCAATCGATCGTTGTAATAGTGAAGTGTCGTATTTTCTTTGAAGTCAAGCCCGTACAATTTTAAATATGCGTTTCTTAAGCCATGGTACGTTCTTTGATGTCATCTATTTCAGTATTTGGGGAGGGGGGGGGTTACCACAACAAATCTCTTACTATATTCTAGTAGATTAAAGTAAAAAAGATGGGAATTAAATTTCCTCCGTGCCTGAGCACAGAATGAAATATTATACGGGGCGCAGATGTAAAATTCCACTGTTTTCTGTATATATGAAGCAGTCATACCAACATTTCAACAGCTTGAGTACATAGCCGATTGATGTTTTATCCACATATGAGTTCTAGAGCAGTGTTCTGCGATTGGTGTGCCACAGAACACCAATTTACCACCACGAGGTTTAAGATTTCAGGTGTGTTGCGTCCTTGACGAATTATGGTGTTCCATGAAAGAAGAAAAGTTGCAGAACACTGTTATAAAGTGATAAAGGTGTTAGGTAAATGGATAAGAATGATTTATATCTTAATTGCGTCATGTTTGTGTTTTATTGATACAATATTTTATTTTCCGTCTATACACAAACTTAAAATAATGTTGTTTAAAATTACTTAAAATTATAACATTCTCAGTAGATACTGCATCTTGTTACATTTTTTGTATCGACGACATGTTTCAATGTGTATTACATCATCATCAGGTCTATCAATTTTAATATATTTTAAAAACTGTTGTACATTTTGCGTTGCGTATATTGGTTATTTTGATTTGTTTAATTTTTTATCTCTTCTTTTGATTTTGGAAGTTGTACTTGGATGTTTTATATCTGTAAAATTAATTTAGAATGTTGATCACTGCCCTAAAGTTCTTTGTTTGTGATGGGCACATCTTACAATTAAAACTTTGGGCCTATAGAAAATAAATCACAGGATAAAATAGAATATACGTAATATGTTTTTCAAGCATACGACATTGAATTCTCATTATACAGATAAAATAAAGATACTCCAGGTTATAATGAATCATATAAGTCAAAATTTAGCCCATCGTACATACTCTAAACGCACTTTTCATATCTGTTGATTTTGTAAAGATGATGTATGAAAATTAAGAAATTACGAGATGTCTTATATTACCGGTAACAAGAAATATCTGATTAATTTATACAGAATTAACTGTAAATTTCTTCATATTTTAAGGTAAAACAATAATTTATTATATTAAACGATAGTACTAGGTCTCAAAATACCATTCGTATTTATTTTTATCAGACCAATTTAGCCATAAATGCAGCGAGTATTGTCTTTGATGTGCTTTCACATTAAAATCGGCCACATTCAGACGCAATGTTGACCACTGACCTAAATTTCTTTGTTTGTGATGGGCACATCTTAGAATTAAAACTTTGGGCCTATAGAAAATGAATCACAAGATAAAATAGAATATACGTAATGTTGTTCAAGCATACGGCATTGAATTCTCATTAGGCAGATAAAATAAAGATACTCCAGGTTATAATTAATCATATAAATCAAAATTCAGTCCATATTTTCACTCAGAAAATTGTAAGAGACGGATAAATTTCTCGCTTCTGTTCGAAGGCTGCGTCTCTTGTTATGTGGCTTGGTTAATACAAAGTACGATGTACATGTATACGTACGGAAAGGAATTTGTACATACTCTAAACGCACTTTTCATATCTGTTGATTTTGTAAAGATGTTGTATGAAAATTAAGAAATTACGAGATGTCTTATATTACCGGTAACAAGAAATATCTGATTAATTTATACAGAATTAACTGTAAATTTCTTCATATTTTAACAAATGGGCTTTTCCAATGAAGTAAATTTAGTCTGTCCAGCCAAGGCAAGATAAGTACGAGACTGGAAAGATTTAATCCCTACTGGAAACACACCAGCTTCCTATCCAATGGGTACCGGGGTCCTTTCCCGGGGGTAAAGCCGGCCGAGGCGTGATGATGACCACTCACCCCCGTCTAGTACCGAGGTCAAGGAAGAGAGGAGATATACCTCCACTCACCCCCCATTTCATCCAAATCCACGTAACATAGCAAAGTTCTCAAGTTGAACTGTGTCGACAGATACCAATAGTCAGCCTTATATTTGTTCATATTGTACACACATAATAATGAATGTCGCTTGTGTTTATTCATATTATATGCTACATTCTGTAGAGTTCCATCAGCTTCTAACTAAACGTAAACTTGAAATAGTGTTCATCAAAAAGTATAATGATTCGATACGAAGTCTCATTTCTTAAAATTCAAGGGTATTTATCATTAATTCTAAGTGAATATTCTCATAACAGTCGATTTACCAAGATCAATAATTATAATCCACCCCCCACTCTCATATTTAACCTCCACCGAATACTCTCGATCATACGCCCAAGACGTTCCTAGCATTTTATGTAATCTGAACGTTCATGTTCACTCGATCCCGCCAATGGACCCTATCCTGAGCCAGATGAATCCAGGTCTATTACTCCATCCCATTTCTCTAAGATAAATTTTAACATTATCCTCCCACCTATGTCTAGGTCTTCCTAGTGGTCTCTTTCCTTCTGGTTTTCTAACCAAAACCCTGTATGCATTCCTCTTCTCCCCCATGCAGGCTACATGCCCTACCAATCTCATACTCCTTGACTAGATCAGTCTAATTATATCTGGCAAAGAGTACAATTAATGAAGTTTCTCATTATAAAACTTTCTCTAGCCTCGTAGTAGTCACTAAACTGAGTTATGTCGGCTCGCAGTCTCATAGAACTTCAATTTTTTCCTCTAGTATCTGAATAATACGAAAAATCTTATCAGTAGTTGGCCTACAACATTGAAACCCCCACTGACTGATACCCAAAATCACAGCTCGTTTAAATAACACTAATTAAGAATTTCCAAATAAATACCACAAAATGACCACGTACTTTTTTATCTGTTGGTCAACACGTGAACTGTTTCAACTTTCATCCTGTGATGAATCATAAATTTCCGAGCATCCATCGTGACCTTGGCATTTTTTCAAAATATTCTCTGCTTCTGATGAGGTATTTTGGACTACATAACAAAATATACGAAATTACATCAGATACATTAAAATAACTGGTACGGAAAATAAAATAACTGCTATATTACATTATTATTATATTTTTATACATTTATATATATATAATTATGTACATACATGAGTGTATAGTTTATGACAATCTGTAAAATACTGTATAAAATCTCGTAAGAGCCTTATAAAGGTAAAAGAATTACTTATTTTCGAATTTAGTGTTTTAAAAATGAAAATCTATCACAGCAATCACCGTGGAATCACATCCCTAGTTTCAAGATTACAGTAAAAATAAAGCGTAATTATACGACGTCTTTATCCCTCAAAAAATAACAATCACATGAAATGGTCTCACGCAGTCCTCCTCTGTGAACAGCCGCCATCTCATTCTTTTACTAAGTACTGGAGAATAATTTTCCATATTTTTCCTTCTATTTTCTGCCTAATATCTCGAGGAAAATGTAAAACAGGACATTGTTTAAACTGTTTTTGAACAATCTGTTGCCCATATTGTTCCTATGCCTTTCGTAAATGTGGCACTAGATAGAGGTTAGTGATCTCAGCTTTGACTATTTCAGTTCTAATTTCCAATTGGATACATTACTGGGCGGGATTCATAGCTGGTCTGAACAGCATTTTGTTACTACATACCATGAACCTAACCTACAATAACCTACGATAAGATCAATGAGTCTATAACCAGAGCACTGTTTTGACCTTGAAGAATCCCACTTCCATCTTTCTCGGCTTAGCAGAGGCGTAACAGATGCTTGGGTGAAAGTATCACGCAACTTCATTCATCTTCAGGGGCTTTTGAACTATTGGTTGTGTTCTACACGTGATCCATAACCTAACTACGCGTTTATACCTAAACTGTTGGCTGCATATAATGACCGACAGAACCAATAATGTATGCATAATCAGTAAGAATACGTTTGGAAAATAACAATGTGCCTACTGGAGTAGCAACTTTCCATTCTTCTTCAATTCAACAAAGTTCCATAATTTAAAATGATTCCTTAAAGGAACAGAGTCCCTGTAAACTAACCTTACCATCAGACAATGAGGTACAGAAGCTTGGTGTTTGTAGTTTCCTACTGCAGTTTCTAGAGGCCTCAGTGCAGAAGTTCCGGGACCACCGGAATGTGAGTGTCTTCCTTCAGTGTGTGGGTGAACAGTGGGTGTATCCAGTCTTCAATCCAATGGATAACAAGGGCTGTTCTCCCGGAGGGAAACGATCGAAAAATGGAGCTGACCGTTCACATTCACGTAAAGTCAAGATTAAAAATGTGTGAAGTGTTTAAGCACACGCACAGTTTTATTTGTTTTACCTTTGTATTCATATTATGTGCCATTTAATGAGCTATTTTCACTTGAAATCTGTAAGATGATACTGTAAGGAAAACACGTCATATTGACAACACAGCACCACAATGTAAACTGCAGAGAAAAGTCAAGTGTGGATAATTAGTTATGTGTTCTCATACATGATGGCACCACCTGTTGGAACAACAGTGCAGACAGGAGCGTCTCCTTGTAGCAAGTTCGCGAAGTAATACGACACAGGAATTTGGTCTTCGGCTCGCACCATCCCGGATCGAGACCCGACGGTCCCTTACCTCGGCAAGGCTGCATTCGTTTTAAATTTCGTTGCGATATGAAAAATAACTGCGTACATAAGCAGGTGTTTTTCAATAGCATGAAATGCAATGACACTGAATTATCACAAAGCAAAAGATTTTCGCTGAATGTTATACACAAATTATTAGATTTTTCAATTCCCTTAATCCTAGTTTTTGGGACAATTAAATTTAGCGCTCATAAGACATGATTAATGAATTTTCTTACTTCGGACATAATTACTCTTGTGTTGCAACGCACGAAATACTTTTAATGTGGAAATTTACGCTCGATTCATTCGTCTAACAGAATATTACGCAATTATTGGTGCTGATTCAGATCTAATTTGCTCTTAGAGGTCGAAATTTATTATGAAAATTTCAAAAATTGCTTTCAATAACCGTTTGATTTAGCAATTTGTACAGAAATAAGGTGGGCCATTAATATTTGTTAAAATTTGTAAAGACGGTTTCCTACAGCCCTAAAAAAAATGCTTTCGTGGTGTTAATAAATAAATGTAAGTCATTTTTACACCAAACTTCTCAAATACATGTTCGTTGTTGTTCTGGGCGTTGAAATGATAAAAATTGCCGGCGATATAGAGAAATTTTCAATTTTTTATGTCCAGCTTCGAAATAAGAAAAGAGAAAACAATTTTTTCGCCCCGAATCGTTAGAAATTTTTACCATTTCGTTGCAGGAGGCTGTAGAACGAACCTTGAAGATTAAGTATTTCGCTTCTGAAGACCGCGAAATGCCTCACTTACAAATATAGACGTCTTTCATGAACGTACACTTGCTACACGAGAGTGTATAATGTCGGGACACCCAGCGACAGTTGCAGCTCCGATCCTCCGCTGTTGTCATGGAAATGTAACCCCGACAACAGCACAAAGTCCCGCAGTTTTCCGGGTTCAGGCATCGACGTCCGCGAGTCATCTGGCAGAAATCGGGTGAATCTTGAACGTAGATCAAGTTGCTCTTGGGCGCCAGGCGTTTGGAACCCCTCTTCGGCGATGCGTGGTTGCTCGAGGATGTGATCTGCGCCTGCCGATTGAGGCTTGTGGCAATTACATGAACAGTAGGACGACGGTAAGATTAAAATTAAATTTAAATTTAAAAAAATAGCACACAGTTCTGAAGAGCATATGCGGACATGCGTGATGAATTAACTGGAGACTAACTCCACATCGGAGAGCTGGACAGTTTGTAATCTTTACCTTTGACACGGGAAAAATGGACTTTGCACTGTGGGGCAGGTTCTGCACCTTACCTTATAGTAGCTCGCTTTCAGTATCTCCGCTGTCTCCTTGAATGGTTTGAGACGCTTCCAACACGTCGTAGCAGTACAAGAACCAGACAAACCATGGCACTTACACACGTCCTTCATCTGCCCAACTGCCTGTACAAGAAACACGAAACTCACAGATTTGTTGTTACATCAGTCGTAATCCGTAAAGTTTGGGCGAGAACGCGGTAATTAAAGTGGAAGAAGGCATGAACATCTCTGATAGCCTTCAGAATCTGATAATTACTTATACGATTACCATAGTATTCGCATTGTAATATCCAGACTATGAATAATACAGACTAGAATCCAATACTTAAAATAAAATAAAAAATTAAAATGCCTCTCAAAAGATTATAAAACACATAAAATTAATTCAGAATATGAAATATTTTCCTACGCCGCGAAACGGTGGTCTTCCTGTCCGAGGTTTGAGAAAATACGACATGCAGTGTTACCAAAATATTAGGAGAATTAACATTTATGCAGTGAGGTAGATCTGACCTGACCTGTGTACGTGAGGGACCATCAATTTCTCAAGGACTTTGTGAAAATGTTTGATGACGATTTTGATGAAAATAATAACAGCAATAGTGTGGAAAGAGGATAAATTCTGACCTCTCTATTAAGTACCATCTATATCACCACTAGACAGAGATTAATGGTTAACTTAGCATTCCATTTGTCATTCGATAGCCGCTTGGGGTCACATCCCAAGAATCTCGGAAGAATCTAACGATAATCCTTACAGTAGCGATCCAGAGAATACAAGAGAAAGATATTAGAGCACTGCTGTACTAAATTATAAGTTAACAAATGTGATTATGACGCATAATATTTGCAGTCTCTGATTGGCTGCGTGCTTTTCAGTCCCCCCTCTACCTCGTCTGTAGAGATTTCAATGACAGAACAGAACAGTACAGAGCTGCCTTAAGATTGCCGGACAAGCTGTACCCGATCTGGCTGTGGCATCCGACGTGAATTACAAGCCTGAGAAAGGCACAATGGCAGAAGTCATTCGTTCCTCATCCCTCACTGAAGACAGCCACGTCGCGTATGTATTTGTCAACGAGCGTCTGTGTACCTGCCAGCCTCTCCGCGGCTGCCACAGCGGACAAGCCATTTCTTAGTCCAAATAAGAAAAAGTTCACGGGTTAAAGGCGACGTCGTACAGCCTTCACTAAACGGGACACAGCGTTGACTGATTCCCAGTAACAGAAGACTTGAAGTTCATAAAACATAGCAAACAGGAGAAACGAAAAGCTCACATGACAACGCGTTTGCTTCTCAAACATTAAGAGTCTAGTAGCGATTTTAATGTTTTCGGACCGTCTCCCAGATTCAGTACGTGGGAACTCAAGTTGAGGTGTGTATTGTAACATACATTTATCCGGACATTAAAAGTGAATATTTTATTTCCGAAAAACTCCGTTTGTCGAAAACTTATATCAACAATATATGAACAGTATTCCTGTGGAAACCAAGATTTCTACAATAAATCACAATTCGAAACTCGCCGGTCTATCTAATTCTTTTACTAAGTATTGAAATAAACTGTAATATGGAGTCCAAATTAAATTAATATATTTATTGCAAGGAAAAAGTAAAAATACTTTGAACAAAAGGTAATTGTTATAATGGGCATATGAGTATGTGATGTTTGAACGTAATAATTTTTTTATCGTATTGTAAATTAATAAAATGGCGGTGCCTCTCAGCGGGGTCTCCTTTCCCTTTTCATAAACCACTTAAATTATTACGGAATGGATCTTGGTTTCTCGAGAATTGGACACATCAACTGTAGGAAGTGAGTCCAGGCCAAACAGAATTTACCGGCGAGAAAAAAATCTACGAGGAATTTAACAAGCTTGTCGACTTTGAGCTACAGAGGGCTGTGGGATCTGTTAGTAGCCATAAGTGGTACATTATCGGTGTTTAAAGCAAAAGGCGACGACAGGAGAAGAGATTCATGGCGATTTGTCTGCAGTCAATTTTTCCGTGTTCGTGTCTCGGTGCTGTGATGCTCCATAAACCATCGTTAGGCACTCCGTGGGAACCCACAGTGATGTCACCTGGCCACAATCCGATGTCACCCCTCTCTTATCTTAAGACAAGGCAAATGCATTCCCCACATGCCAGAAACACCTGTGGCGAAGGACTACTCAACGCCTTCTAAGTGAGAGCCCCCTTCCGAGTTGCTTCAAGCGAATATCTAATTAATCAGGGAAGAATACAGAATGTTATTTTAGGTTTCATTAGGTTAAAATCCTAACTCTTGTAGGATATGATATAAAGTTGACTGCGCTGTGAATTAGTTAATTTACCTTACGCCTTAAATATGCATTAAGTTTTACTTCTGAAAAATAAATCCTCCGTAGACAATACGTAACTATCCTTGTTAATGCTCACTACAGACTCTTTATTCAGTTCGAAGATGGCTGTCTTCTGGGTTTGTAGCGCCGTGTAGTGTTGTAGAAGTTTACCAGACTCCACAGCCATCTTCGGACTCACCGCGTTCTTCAGTTGATGAGCCTTTGTTTATAACCACGGCTTTCAGCGGACCGCGTTCATCCACAGCGTCTAATAAACAGCACAATGGAATCCTTATCAGTATCAAGATGTAACAACAACGAAGTCTGCTAAGTCCCGTGTGGGAAACGAAGTGGCCGCTCCTATGGAAAAGCATTTTCGGATTGAAACTCCCACGACCTCTGAACCCTTCCACTCACTGAAAACACGGTGTTGTACGTTACTCTTTTGTTTAGAGAAGGCGAAACGTTTAAAACGACAATCCACCACCAAAGAGCAAGGACGTCTAAGACAAAAAACAAAGAATGGTTAGTTTATTTTTTTTTGCGAATAGTCTCATAGGAGAAAACAAAAGTTTATTGGCCTAAATTAAAAATTCAATGCCCGAATTTGTAACTTGTGCTGGGCAAGGTCGTGGTCTAGGCAACACGGAGTTTGCCTCCGTGGCATCCCAACAATTACTCCATTCACACACAGAAGAAGGCAATGGCAAACCACTTCTGGATCATCTGCCAAGAACGTATATGAACAGGGCCCAGTCCGAGAAAAGGATGGAAGGATCCTGTTCATAATATGTCGCCGACCTCCTGTAAAGGAGACGGCGTAATGAAGAAGATCTCTTCTAGGTCGAAGCGCGTTTGGCATCAGTGTGCTTCATAGTGTAAACAGTTTTGTTTGTATGCATATTTTATATTGGTAATCTTCTTTGTAGTCACTGCCACGAGAACATCAAAACCTACTTGGACATAGTTATGACCAGATATGTCAGATGACGTGTAAAATTTGTTTATTTTAATTTTTTATAGGTTGCCCTGAATGACGGTCTTCCCCAGCATGTGTGCAGACCTTGCACAAACAAGCTATATACATGCAATAAGATAAAGGCAGACTTTATTGAAGCATACTAGAGTTGGTGAGGGAACAGTGCCCCCCCCCCAAAAAAAAAATTACTACTTTCATATTGTTTTATCTGCAAGACTGACGATTTTCAAAATAATCTAGCAGAGAGAGTGTATCCATTTTAATATTACCATCCAATGAGTTTCTTCAGCACCTAAGGAAAACTTCCTCGAAATGGCCGACTTTGTGAATCTGACTACAACCACAAACACTGATTGCTCTCCGATATACCACTTCAAGAACACTCGAACATTACCTTCGTAGGTTTGAATGATTTTGAAACTCGGTCCACAGAATTTAATAAATTCTGCTCTTCGCTTGGATCTCTATAGAGCATCTAGAATGTGAAAACAAGATGAGAGGCATTTTCATTAACGAGGTAATAAATTATTATTAATAAATAACTTAATTACATTTTAAAAACACAAAGATAAATATTGCTTCGCAAGTTTCCGGAGACGAAATATTCAGCGTTTTAGGGCAAAATTAAAGTTAACCAGACAGGCAGCAACTGTGGGTGTGTTCCAACCAATCTCTGAGCATATTAGCCAATTTAAAACAAATTCCTTATGTGTAATAATTATCACGGTTACAGATTCTTCACATTTAGCGTAAAGATTGAGCGAACTTTTCGTTCTTTAAGTAATGGATATAAGTTATTGTATCTGTCAGAAGTACTCACGTCCGTCTTTATAGGCTCACATAACTTTCAAATATCTCATGCAGTACAATTCTTGGAATCCTACCCCCACTCAAGCCTACATTTTAATTTTTTTTTTTACAAAGGTAAGCATTCCGTACAAGAACCAAAAACCAAATGAATAGTTTCTGAACTTCGCCTACACGGAGCCCGGAGTCAATAAAACCTAACTTGGAAGATCGTTATTGATACTTTACGGACCATGTTAATTTGTACAGAAAGGAAACTGACTTCAGAACTGGTGATACGAAAATAACCAAAAAGAAAGAATAATTCGACAGGGAAGGGTAAACGTGGAAGACGATTGGATAGGATACAAGATGGCGTGTCGTTGTCACTGGTAGCGGACATGTCTGTCTGTCTGTCCGTCCGTGTCCTGAGACTGTGCCGAGTAGCACCGACCTCGACGTGAAAGTGATGGAAGACCTCAGGTCACAGCTTGAATGGATGAGAATTGGAATTGAATGGGCTATAAAACTTGTTATGTTGGCTGAATATCTACTGTTGCTATACCAACAGACGTTTCAGCTGTGTTGTCATTCTGCACAAACAGAAAGCTGTTCTTTTTCTGACTTCTGATACCACAACATTCATGGACAAGGAAAATACATATTAAATTCACTTCATGTCATAGGTTGAAAATAAAATGTGTTTGAGTGACAAATGCATGGGATTGACTCAGATAGTTGAGTGGAGAATGATTGCTCATATCAATACGAAGTTTGGTACAGAAATTCTGTAGGAGGGGTCGTCAACCTGTGCCCGCGAGCACCTTCGTGCCGTCGTAAAGTGTTTTGATCTGACAGCAAGAATTTTAAGATGTTTTAATATTATACTTCACCGATTATACATTACACTCTCGCAGTTTCCTCTAGAGTCAGTTAGTACAGTAAACATTCACAATATAATCGTTTAAATTACCAGGTTTTGTCATTGCCGTCCCACGTTACAATATTGTAAAAATCCTCTGATAAAAAGTAAAAAAGATTTAAGAATTTATGACGTGGGCATGTGAAGTGTAACGTTTTGTATGACTGTAGACCTTTGGAAAATGTGCAAAGATTATTCACGATTTGGGTGGGGGGGGGGGGGAATGCTATGAAGTGACTAAACACCAGAGAATATCAAAAATAATAGTTGTTTAGTAAATTAGCTGTCTCAATACTTTGTTTAATTGCCACAGAAATTGATTTTACGGACTTTAAAAATAGGGGTCACATTCGCCCTCTATTATGAGCTCGCGGGCCACCAGATTGTAAATTAAATCAGTTCATCGTCATATCTTGACAATTTATTAACTTGCTATTAAAAACAGGAACACGTATTAATTAATAATTTCTCTAAGAATTTTGATTTATTATTTTTTGTTAATTATTTACTTAAAATTAAATATTTTATATAGGCTGTAACTACCTTTCATTATACAAACTGATGCAGTATTACAAAAATATACACTGGCCCACGAAAATACATCGGTTGGCCATGAACCCCTGGTCTAATCTGCTGCTCGCCAGTCGATGAACACTTTAAATATAATTTTCCCGCTACGTCGGCATTTCTTGGTCACCCTGTTCGCCCGATCTGTCGGCCTGTGCCCTTTCATCCTCCTGAAAGGTCACTGGTTTAATAGATTCGTGGTTTACGAATATAACGACGTTTGCTTCGTTGTGACAAAGTATCGACTGTGAAGAAGGAAAAAGGCAGTGGTTGTGGCATATTCTAAGTTGCTGTCCAAGAATTCGCCTAGAGGGACTGAGAATAATTAGTAAAGCGTCCATAAATGTGGACAGAGCAGAGCAGAATGCATGTAGTCTTAATGTTCCCGGTTCAAAAGTCGTAAAACATAAAAACAGAAGAACTCTCGCCCGGGTTCTGATGTATTCGTGGGAGTCCCTGCTTCAAACTAACCTGGATGCCAACGTTCATGTTATGGCGCACCAGGAAATCGTGGAGGTAATCCGCCGTGCGCCACTGCCCCATCTGCGTGAAACGTCTTGTAAAACGTCGACCGTAGCTGAAGTTGTCCCCGCAGGGCTGCCAACGCCAGATCCTCCTCGTGTCCTCAGGTCTCAGCTCCTCCCTGCAGCGGCAGCCCCTGATGGTACCTTTGGCGCAGGACTCGGCCACCACGTGGGTCAGCGCTGCCGCAGACATGGCGTACATTAGCGCCGTCTCGCGGTAAACTGCGAACACGGTCGGCGTCCTAAGGTTAGTATTCCGAAGGACGAAACCCGTCAAGTTTCAACGACACTGCACTGATAGCAGAGGCGTTTGTAACATGAAATTATATGCACGGAAGAATAGGATTTTCAAATATTTTGTATTGTTTTATAAATAAATTATATAAATATTAAATAAATATATTTATCAGCGCGTGTGACCTGTACCCTTAGAGGCATTCCCGAAAATTATCATGGCCTGAAATAAAAATAATCATGGTATATTGATATTAAGAGATCTACAATGACATGATTGTTAGCAGCTGTTGTAATAGCTCAAGGACCGCGACACGCCCATTGGCATAACCACCAGAAATTACCGTGGAATGAAAATGGGAAATTTTCTAGTGGAATGATTGTCGGAAATCAAAATTGTTCTCAGATGGGACCAGATCCAATAGAATTTTATCCTTAATGAATCCGTAAGTTATAATTAATAATAAGCTTAGGATTTTATTTATTTAGTGTTCTGTCTGACGACAGGTCCATATGAACAGGATCCTTGCATCCTTTTCTCGGACTGGGACATGTTCATATACGTTCTTGGCAGATGATCCAGAAGTGGTTTGCCATTGCCTTCTTCTGTGTGTGAATGGAGTAATTGTTGGGATGCCACGGAGAAACCGGGGAAGCCCACAGAGGAAAACTACGTGTTGCCTAGACCACGGCCTTGCCCAACACAAGTTATAAATTCGGACCCCGCCGGGAATCGAACCCGAGACCCCAGGATTACAAGGCCAGCGTTCTAACAGCTAGTTGTTGGGATGCCACGGAGGAAAACTCCGTGTTGCCTAGACCACGGCCTTGCCCAACACAAGTTATAAATTCGGGCACCGAACCCGAGACCCCAGGATTACAAGGCCGGCGTTCTAACCGCTAGACCACCGTGGCACAAGCTTAGGATACACTGAGAAAAGCCAAGAAAATCTTGCCACGATTGCCACTTACCGGCCGAAATTATGAAAACCCTAATGATGGAGGCAGCGAGGACCTCTGAAACGTCGGTAAACTTCTACTAGACTACACGGCGCAACAACCCGGAAGACGGCCGTCTTTACCCTAATTACTAATTACAGCGCTGTGGCCACAAACGTCAGATTGGCAAAGTTACTTAGGTCGCCCTCACGGTTGGGTGTGATGCGTGTGGTATGCGCTCCTGTACTCAAGTTCAGAGCAACGCGAGAACGCGGAAGCTAGGCTCAAATCATTCAGCACTACAAACAAATGAATGACGCTGAGAGCTGCAATGTTTCCGATGGAAGTGAGTGAGTGTTGGAGATATTCTGAACTGAAGAGAAGTGGTCCTGAACGACACTAATTTTCTGTCGTCATATTCGGGGCCATTGTCTGCAGGTCCCTAAGTAATTTAGAAATAAAAACTTGAATATCCCTAAAAAAATTGTCTTATTTATTAAGAAATTCATATCGAACAAATTTTTGGTTTCCCAAATTAAAAAAAAAAACTCCTCGGACAGAATTATAAGATTTTCGCGCTTAATGATGGCATTTGACAACAAAATTCTGGCGAAGGTATTCAAACCAACTGTGCATTGAAGGACTGAAGGAAATTACATCTACATTTACTTGTAACAGTTACTGAATGACGGAGATTACGATGGGGTTAAACATAGCACGCATGATGAAATAAGACGTACCAACAGAGATTATATTCAGAAAAAACTGAAAGAAAGTTCAGACTTAAGAGAATTTGAGCAAAGACGGATCATCTACGAGAATCAGGATGTGCAATTATGGATTGGATTCAGCTGTCTCAGTATATAGTATATGTAATCACGGTGTTGGAGTTTAAAATTCCACAAAAGCAAAGAAATTCTCAATAAGGTTGAATAACAGCCAACTTATCAACGGATGCACTGTAGATTTTCGTCTTCAGAGAAAGAAGCTTATTATTAACGATCAGATTATGAAGAAATATGTCGGTCATAATACCTTTGTTGCCGTCGGAGAAACTGATGTTCCGGTGTACGCTGGAGCAGTTCCAGGTTTCGTACCGGAAGTTTTCTTGGCACTGCGTAGCAGCCAGTACTCTCGCACTGAGCAACGCGTTTCGGATGCTCTTCTCCTGGCACATCCTGCGTTGCATACGCGACGCACTGCACGGATTTCGGCGGTGCAGCGCGTCGAAAATGAATCTCATTAGCGTCTGGGCCACGGGGGGCACTGTTTTCCCGACGCTTGAGTACTTAGACGTCCTTAACACACACAGAATTAATTAAACACTTGGATGTTTCTCGCAGGGTGCCATTATAAATTAAAATGTGTGGTTAAATGTGTTACGCGAGTGTTGTGCTGTTGGACGGCGGTGTGACCTTGAAATAATTTCAAATCTTACTCTGGAATGCCTTGGACGGGATGATGTCCTTTTACGACATAATTTGGTTAGAACACAGAGTTTTGGTGATGACGCTTACGATAATGTCAACAACACATTGTCTACGAGTCTGCCTAATCACGTGTATTGTGTATACTGCTCAGTTTTGTGTCCAAATGGGAAATTATAATCATGTCACCTGCTTGTTGTTAGTTCAGTATTCAAGATGATCCTTTACTCCAAAAAAACCGCCAATCCTAGGAAAGATTAAGTATAACGTTTGAATATTTCTGTCTTCTGGGTTGTTGTGCTGTGTAGTCTGGTAGATGTTTACCAACGTTTCAGGGGTCATACTGCCTCCATCATCAGGGCGATAAGTATGAAGATTTCTGTCTTCTGGGTTCTTGCGCTGTGAAGTCTGGTCGATGTTATATATGAATATATTCATCGCCCTGATGACGGAGGCAGTATGACCTCTGAAACATTGGTTAACATCGACCAGTCTACACAGCGCAACAACCCAGAAGACAGAAATCTTCATATTTTATTCGCCCTGATGACGGAGGCAGTATGACCTCTGAAACGTTGGTTAACATCTACCAGACTACACGTCGCAACAACCCAGAAGATAGAAATCTTCATACTCATCGCTGTGAAAACCTCAAATCTTACAAGTATACCGTTTCTTTGATAGTCGATAATTATTTACATCTTCAAGAAATCCTCTGTTATTATGGAATCCACATCAGTATTTTATCCGCCTACTTTTCAGAGATGTATAATTTTCGTCTAGGTATGTGATTCTATATCTCGTATTTTATTCCCCTGACACTACTCGGTGGAGAATTTCGAAATTATTACAGAAAGTAATACCCCGATTCATTCACTCTTTGGCAAGCCACTGTCCAACATCTTGTCAACAAATTGTCTTTTGAACGTGTTCCCAAATTTGAAACACTTTCGTTTTATTCCAAGTGATACGCTTGTACATAACTCAAAATAGGAGTAAGGCTGTTAATCATGTTGTCTGATTAGTTTGTGACACAGGTTTGTTAGATTTTGACTTCTTTATTTTTCCGGGGTACACAGAATAAATTTACTTTGTAAATAAAGTCAAATTGAATAAGATACACAAGGCACACTTCAATGTTTACCCTACACGGTAGAGTCCCAAGTGTTACATTCATTGCAAGCCTATTTATATTGTAGAAAAATTAATTATGTTTTCACGTGGTACAGTTTCTGAGCCAAACGCAATCTCCTTAATTGATTCTGGACCAGTCCAATTAAAATCTGATATAGATCTTCTTTAATATTTTTACTTGACATCTTCAGCTTAGAAATTGAATGATTTTTCGAATGTGCGTGATTTCATTTTTCAATAAAAATATCTTCTCCCGAAACCATAAACTGTATTAGATAAAGAATGTGACGAAAGGAAAAAACCCTATTAATAATCGTTCAAGAAAATAATAAAAATAATATATATCGGGGGGTGGGGATAAAATGTAACAATTACATTGAAGTTAATTAACGTGACCATAATTTTAATTAGTAAAGAGTATTACATAGAAAATAAAAGGATGTTTTATGAGTGAGTTATTTTGGCCATAAAACTGTTACGCATTTACATTAATCTTATTTAATCCATAAATTACATGATTAATTCATATAGTTACAGCATTCTTTAGAACTCAATAATTCTACATTATGCTCATAGACGATATTTAAGTATCTAGTACGATTCTCATAGCAAACACACATTATTACTCTAACAGCACTGGTCCATCAGCCTTTGCAGTAGATAAGCATTACTTTTATGTATTTATTAATGTATTTATAATTTATTTAACAACGTTTTTCAGTAGCTCAGACCATGTAGCGTCGTTTGAAAGGATAATAGTGAATAGGAAAGGATCTGGAAGGAAGCATTACGTGTTCTTTGAGGTAGAAAATAAATTTGTTAATTGTTTATAATTTTTAAAAATATTTTTAGGTGATGTTTGTGCTTCAGAGGATTAAATCAGCGTTTAATGGCCCGGCGGTGTATGTGTTGGCTACAGAGGTGTTTCTTAATAATGATTTATAGGTCTGTACCTTACCGTTTACCGGAAGTTCCTTGAAGAATACTGGAACTGCATATCAGCAACGTCACAAGTAGGAACGGTGTCATTCCAATATTATAATGAAGTTAACACAGAGCTTTAATTAACTTGTTCATTGTACTTCATTTTAACCGTCACACACGCAAATTACAACCAATCAAGTTCTTGAAGTTATTAATACAACTTTTGAAGTTTTTATAAACACAAAAACACTTGTATCACATTAAATTTACTTATGCGAGAAGTAATAATAATTTTTTATAAATTTGAGGCACACTCTTTTGTCAAAAAGGAAGGTGGGAGATTATCTTAATTTTTGCAGGTCCGAAACGTCGTCGCTTTACGTAGAGCAGTGTCGAATCCCCTCATGCTGAATAAGACAGAACTCTAATTGATCAGAATTGTAACTGAGCAGGCTCTAAGTTAGGAAAGATGTGTTTCATAATCGTTGCTAAACGTTCTGCACGTGCAGTCTGTCTGTCTGTCTGATGACGTTTATTAGTGGTGGGGGAGTGACAAAGAGGTGTGAACACTAGCTATCCTTCGTTACTCAAAATTCAACATTGGCCGCCCAAATAGAAGGAACAAACAAAGTCCTGTTAGCATAGCTTATCACTGTTTAAGTTTCTGGAAAAAAAAAACTCTTTAATATTGCATTTGTGTAACAAAACATACTGAAACAGACAACGGAGAATATAAAAAATGTCAGGTTATTTTGTTATTTTACAACTACGTACCTACTCCTGAGGTTTTGTGTCGCGGTGTGGAACGTAGAAGAAGGTTATTGTGACTGATAAATGCGGAAGAATGTGGGATAACGCTGTGAGAACTGACATCTCTAGTTTGGGGCTAAGCGAGACTTCATATAATCTGTTTTCTTCACCAGGTTTTAAAATTTGGATTCAAGAAAATTAGTGTGAGGATCTGAACTGGATTAATCTGGCTCAGATGAGCTCTTATGGACACAAGAGAAAATATTCGGATTTTTACAAACGCGTGGATTTATTCACCAGCTGAGCGACTATAAGCTTGTTAAGGATAAATCCTCTCGATTCTATGGAGTTACTTGCTGTTGTATAATTTATCCTCACACACAAAGGTGAACTATGACAAATGTCAGGACGTACCGGGACAGAGCGAGAATCAAACCGGCTTCCTTTCGAATTTAACTGAAACATATTACGTTTCTGATGAGGCCTGAGTTCGATTCTTTTATTTGTTTATTTATTTATTTTTATTTTTGGCGTGGGTAGTGTGACGTAGTTCAGAGCCCTCATTCATTACGATGACAATACTGAGTGTTAGAATACGTAATCTATCAGAGCACCGTAATTCATCGCCTGCGGGATATCAT